>JZKD02S1749525.1:253443-265891 GCA_000966675.3 Picea glauca | reverse complement strand
TGGAATTGAGCACATATAGTGCGCAGCTATCTTTGAAACAAAAGACTTCCCTGGGTTGATAATTTATGTTTCACTTGGTTGTTTGAAATTAATTAAGCAATTATAGTGACCAACAAGGTCAAGGCTCGATCTTAGGGAATATCCATAAAAAAAGGAGAATAATCCTCAACTTATCCCAAGATTCTCTTAAGTGGTTACGCCTCTCCAAGCCTATATAAGGAGGAATCTTCATGGTGAAAGGGGAGACATTGTGAAGTATAAAACATATGATCTCATAAGGGATATATGATTGAAGCATCAACATTCTGTGTGTGGATTATTTGAGCAAGGGTCTGGACAAAGAGAGCTTGGTGAAGCTGTTGCACCTACATCCATGGCTGTAAGAATCTCACTTTGTTTTCATGAATATAAATCTATGCTTGGCATGTTTCCTTTAAATTTTTTGCATGTTTCATGAACTTTTTTCTTTCATAGATCCATTATGAAGCTAATCATGGTAGAGTAGGAAGTATTTTTGTTGTTTCTCATTGTATTTTAGGACCTTCTGAAGAACTTGGAGATCAAGACCAGCCTGGATCGAGAAAGGAAAAACGTCGGTAAAAAGGTATTCATTCTTCTTCCTTATTCTTCTTTAGATAGTTTAGCTTAATGAAAAGGAAAGTCAGTGTCCACAATAGCATTTTTGTGTCTTGGTCATAGGGGTCTAGTATCCAATAGAGAATCCACTTGTCCGCAAGGGGATTTCTTTGTAACAAAAATTTGTGACTCAATTGGGAAAGGGATGTTCCATGTATTGGGCATTATAGATGCATTCTATCCAGAAGGTTGATGATGGGCTCTAGTTTGAGGTTGCCCCTAGGCATGAGGTTCAGTCCCTAGAATTTGGAAACCAGAAATAAATGACTGACTAGTGCTACTTAATGTATTAGAGCCACCAAGACCAGTCCCTCCAGGTTGGTGGCTCTAATATTCAGGGTCTTACATGAGGCGAAGGTAAAGGGAAGTCTCGCTATTCTTGGAACAGATGTTGGTCAAACTCACTCGAGCTCCTTGAAGTTTAAATCCACATTTACTGTGTGGAAGCTTGCACCAAGGCATAAGTCCATTAAGCAGGTCGCCAATGTAACTGATCCACCTTCTCTATCCCTACCCCTTCCTATATTGATCTCGTGATGTTGGATCTCATCACCAAATAGTGGTTTCATTGTGGAAAGTTTTGTTTTCTTGTTTTCTTTTAGATTCATAGTGTGTGTTGTGTGTTTTACTTAGTGGACCTTAGTTCAAGTCAATGTTAATGGCATCAACTCTTGGCAGTACCAATGGAGGAACCCCTTGTCCTAGGAAACCTTTCACCTTTCCTTCTTTTGGAAACTTTGGTCCTCTGTACATTTCCACATTGAGTCTTCCAGGACTCAGCATCAGATTACCGGTTTGGTTATTCCCCACTACGGTGATATTGAATCCTCCCATTGCTTCAACTACACCTAATACTTCAGATGTCAATACACCACCCACACGTCAACCTCATGTCAAATTTTTGCCATCTTCAGCCATTAATTATCCTTCCTTTTCTCCGTCTTTGCCTAGTGAAATCTCTAAAGCATGTAGCCAGGATGATAAGAAGAAGAAGAAATAGAAAGAGAAGAAGAAGAAGAAGTCAAAAAGGACCAAGCCTCCAACTACATCATATGTTGGATCTAAGCAACCAACTATTGTTAATAGTACTGGAAGTTTTGATGAGGTCAACAAGATTAAAATGAAGAATCCGAAACCCAAATTCCCTTGCAGTCTTTGTAAGGGTGACCATTTTCTAAGGGATTTCCGTGGTATTCCCAAGGTCTTACGAATGTAGTCCTCCACGTCATCATCCTCTGCTAGAAATTTTGGTGACACCATGTCAACTAGTGACATTAAGGTTGGTAATAAGAAGACAACTGTCAAATTTCCTTACAGGTTATGCAAAGGTGATCATTATTCTCACCTTTGTCCTTGTATGGATGAGGCTTCTTCTCTTTTGAAAAATATACAACTTCCAATCAGTTATCGTAATATTTATCCCAACCCATTGTTAGTTGATGGAATGGTCAATCTGGTTCCTTTTCTGGCCAATCCGATTGATCAAGTGGTCAATCTAGTTTCATCCTCGGTTGAACCACTAACCCAAATGGTCCATATATTTCCACCTATTGACCCCATTCTTTGCTTGGAGAATGAAATGCAAGTGGTTGTTACTTCATCGGTCAATCCCACTCCTCCTTTGATGAGTGCTAATGTGGTCAATCTGGTTCCACCATCAATCGATCCCACTCCTCCATAGAGGAGTTCTAATGTGGTTGTTTCGATTCTTCCATTGGTCGATCCCACTCTTCCTCCGAAGAGTGTCAAAGTTACTGATCTAGTTCTTTCCTCGGTTAGTCCCACCCTTCATCCAAAGAGTGTTGAAGGGGTTTTTTCTGTTACTTCATTGGTCAATACCACTCTTCCTCTAAAGAGTGCTAAGGTAGTCGATCTGATCCCATCATCGATCAACCCTACTCTCCTTCTAGGGAGTAAACTCGATTATGCCCACATTTTTCTCGTTGATACATAATCTACCATGTTGGGGGGCATTCCTCTTTCTCCCGTGAAACCCCCTCCAAGTAATAAAGCCATCCTTTTTTTATTAGGGTGTGCTAACTGGACCTCATCTTCCCTCTCACATTCCTTTCAAGATTACAGTACAGGTTTTTGGTCGGGAAGTTCCTCAGACACTGATAGACAAAGGTTCGTTAGTTAGTATTTTTTCCTCTATTGACTGGAAAGATTTGAGTTATCCTCAGCTTGTGCCAGTTACCCAAACTCTGTTCACTTTTAACAAAATAATGAGTCACCCTTTAGGGATCCTTCCCCAGTTTTCCATAACTTTGGGAGGGAAAACTATCTTTATTGATGTTATGGTAGTCTAGGACCCCTTGGATTTCAATTTACTCCTTGGGCGAGATTATGTCTATGCCATGAAATCTATTATGTCCACTCTTTTTCATGTGATATCTTTCTCGCAAGATGGAAGAATTGTGACTATTGATCAACTTTCATTTGTTGGCCCTGACTTGAACATCAACCCAATGACCTCCCTAAACGGGTCTTATATGCAGTTTCTCTCACCCCTTACACAGGTCAATTATATGGCATTGTCTTCCATGACTTCAACTTTTGATGACTTATATTAGGTACTTGACATGGTGATATCTTTGGTAGGTCTATTGGAGGTTGATATCCTTACCCCTGATGAGACCCTTGACATGTGTTCCTACCAGAGCATTCTTCTTCCATATAGTTAAGATCTCTTGGAAGCCATGACTGAGTTTTCTACCTTGACATGGTGTCCTTCCATAGCATTATCCTCTTGGAAGCCATGATCAAGAAAAGTCATGAGCATATTTTTCTTCTCTATAGCAAGCTCGTTAAAAAATGAAATAGAGGCTATGAGCATAGTTTCTCTTCTTTGTAGCAAGCTCGTTAAAAAATGAAACAGAGGTCATGAGCATTGGTTTCCTCTCTATAGAAAGCTCATTAAAAAATGAAACAAAAATCTGGGGATTCAACCTGGAGCCTTGAGCATAGTTCTTTTCTTGTGTCAATCTCA
This sequence comes from Picea glauca, assembly GCA_000966675.3. Classification (NCBI taxonomy): domain Eukaryota; kingdom Viridiplantae; phylum Streptophyta; class Pinopsida; order Pinales; family Pinaceae; genus Picea; species Picea glauca. The sequence goes on along the minus strand of JZKD02S1749525.1, from coordinate 262,266 downwards.
TTAAAAAATGAAACAGTCACCTCTCCTGTCAAGTCAAGTCTTTCGCCAGATCTCGTATATGTCGAGTCGAGTCTTTCGTTAGGTATCGTATTTGAACCTTCATTTCATACACCCTTATTATTTTTCTCTATCTAGTACAAAAATTGGTGATAACCTCAAAGTCGGTGAATGAATTGAATCTTGGGGGCACATGTTGCTAGCCTTTGATGAGCATTATGGAGTTAAGCCACTAGCTTTCAAGCTGCAGCTGGAGTATCGAGCTTATTCTTTGTTCTTTCTTGTGCTCCTAAAAATATGAGAATGTAGCCAAGCAACCGTTTATCTGTTTTTCGGGCTCGCATGGATATACAAAAAAGGAACCCCCTGTAGTCGTCTTTAAGTTCTTTTCAGACTCTCTAAACATGAAAAGATTATCGAGTGATCTTTCTTCCTTTCCCACTTGATAAAAGGTTTGAAAGGGCATATTTCAAGTGATATTTTATCTCTTTTTCAGCCTTGTGAGACTAAAATTACAAAAACGTCATCTTTAAGTTCTTTTCAGACTCTCTAAACATGAAAAATTACTGATTTTACCTTCTCTGGACTCGTTAAACAATCATACATTGAAGGGCCCATACGGGACCTAACCCTTACTTCTTCCAGTTCGTTAAAAAAAGGAGGAGGGACCTACTGAAGGTGAGTTATATCGAGCAGGTGTTACCCTCCTCGAGATCATTAAATTAAAAAGAGGTACTCATCTATTTGGATGGGGGAAAAATTGAAGGAAGCAAACCATGTAGTTTTTAAGAACATTACCAGTAATCCTTACAGTCTCCCTTGAACATGGAATTTTATCTTTGCATGCATTTTTCCGCTGAACCTCTGCACTATACCAATCCTTTGAGTTTCCTTACTCCTTTGGGTCACCCGAAAAAAGTCACTGTATCCACTGCATTATCAAGTTTTGGTCATTCTCAAGTTTCTGTTGTCATGTCTTAGTGTTCAAGGGAAGTATCTACCTCAAGAGTCAACCATCGCAAGTTATTTTTTCAATACCCATGTCAGTCAATGTTCATTTGATCCACCAATTACATCTTTGTGTCAGTATCATGTCATTGATGGGGGATACACCAACATAATCCTTCGACGAGTCTATTTCTGTTGACTTGAATACATTATATAGGAACTAGACTTAAAAACCAGTTAGTACCTTGGGACCTACATGCCTCAATGGAAGGCCTCCTCGCATTTGACAATGGGTTTAAATCAATGACCTCTGATCGGATGATTCCACATATGTTCGACTTCAGCTCATACATTCACATTCATTGGCATTTACTAGAGTACCTTGGGAATCATTGACATCTATGGTGATTTCCCTCGCACTTGGTAACGACTTACCTCATTGACTAGTAATCAAGTGGTTTCTTCCATGTTCGACATCAGGACATCTATTCAGATGGTTAGATTCATACTACATTGGGATGGATAAAAAATACCCTGGGTTGAGTCATCGCTCTTATATGTACTTTGCCTAGGTTGAGATGGAGTTTCCTTGAACGTTGACACATATATTGTCTAATAGATCCACTTTCTATTGGTTGTAACTATGTCTTGTTGTCTCGTAGATCCACTGTGTATTCTTCATGGCTACGATTAGTTCAGGTCATAGGAGTATAAATCCACATTGTATCTTCAGTGGATATACCTTTTTGTCAATATAATTATTGATTCGTAGTGTATCTTATGGTGGCCATACCTTGAAAGTATTTATCACTCAAGCATAGGTATGATTTCCTTGGGTTTGAAACATGTCATAATATTTGTTTAATGGTTCTGTGCAGCTTCTTCCAGCTTCTCTGAGTCCATACCCTTGCTGAAAAAAGTCTACAAAGTACTTCAGTCATCATTTTTTGTCTTCTAAATTCTTACTTTGGGGGGCAACCTGTTACACATCAAAATTACTAACATCAATGATGACCCATTGTCATCATTACTAGTGTCGCAAGTGTCACATTTTTGGTCGCAATTGTCGCAAACATCATACTGCCATATTGCCTATGTCATCTCTCTAATGACATCATAATGACACTTAAGACACCATCAAAGACTGGTTTAATAAGGATAAATCATCTGATGAGGAGTACAAATAATTTTCCATGAAGAAAACCACTTAAAAATGATTTTTGGAAGGTAACACTCCCCTACCCACTGTCAGGGAGTGTCAGAGATCCCTAGCCTCTTTTGGGGGTGCATTGTAGCACCCTATACACCCTTCTGGGAGAGTGCTAGGATTTTCTGAAGGAATTTTGGGTAGCACTCCCCTACCCACTGTCAGGGAGTGCTAGTGCTCCCTATCCTTCTTTGGGGGAGTGTTGCAATTCTCTATGCACCCTTTTGGGGGAGTGCTAGTCTGTTTGAACAAATTTTGGGTTGTTGAGGAGAATCACGGGAAAATCCCCCTTATCCTTGAAATCAATTGGATTTGAATCTGAGGTCAAGGCTAAAATTGGGGAGGATCCACAACTGAAGGAGAAATATCCTCAACCTATCCCAAGAATCTCCAAGGTGGTTGGGTCTTTCCAAGCTTATATAAGGAGGCATTCTCATGGTAAAATCATATGGAAAAATAGAGAAGCACCTAACTTATGATGTCATAAGTAAGGAGAGATGGAGACATTCTGAAGTATCAAACTCATGCTCTCATAAGGGAGATATCATTGAAGCATCAACATTCTTTGTGTGGATTATTTGAGCAATGGTTTGGACAAAGAGAGCTTGGTGAAGTTGTTGCACCTACATCCATGGCTGTAAGAATCTCACTTTGTTTTCATTAATATAAATCTATGTTTGGTTTGTTTCCTTTAACGTTTGTGCATGTTTCATGAACTTGTTTCTTTCATAGATCCATTATGAAGCTAATCATGGTAGAGTAGGAAGTATCCTTGTTTTTTCTCATTGTATTTCAGGACCTTCTGAAGAACTTCGAGATCAAGACAAGCCTGGATCGAGAAAGGAAAAACGTCGGTAAAAAGGTATTTAATCTTCTTCCTTCTTCTTCTTGGATAGTTTAACTTCATGAAAAGGAAATTCAGTGTCCACAATAACACTTTTCTATCTTGGTCATAGGGGTCTAACATACAAGAGAGAATCCCGTTGTCCACCGGGGGTTTTCTCTGTAACAGAAATTATTTATGTTATAGGATAATCCCTTTGTGGACAATTAGATTTCCTCTTGTATACTAGACCCCTATGACCAAGATAGAAAAGTGTTATTGTGGACATTGAATTTCCTTTGCATGAAGCTAAACTATTCAAAGAAGATGAAAGAAGAAGGGTAAATACCTTTTACCGACGTTTGTCCTTGCTCGATCCAGGCTGATCTTGATCTTCAAGTTCTTCAGAAGGTCCTGAAATACAATGAGAAACAACAAAAATACTTCCTACTCTACCATGATTAGCTTCATAATGGATCTATGAAAGAAACAAGTTCATGAAATGTACACAAAATTTAAAGGAAATATGCCAAGAATAGATTTATATTAATGAAAACAAAGTGAAATGATTACAGCCATGGATGTAGGTGCAACAAATTTACCAAGACCTCTTTGTCCAGACCCTTTCTCAAATAATCCACACATAGAATGATGATTCTTCAATGATATCTCCCTTATGAGATCGCAAGTTTGATTCTTTACAATGCCTCTCCCTTTCATTATGAAGAGGCCTCTTTATATAGGATTCAAGAGGCCTAACCACTTAAGAGATTCTTGGGATAAGTTGATGATTATTCTCCTTTAGTTGTGGATCTTCCCAAAGATGGGGCCTTGACCTCAGATCTGAATCCAACCAACTCCAGATGTGAAGGGATTCCTCCCTGATTTCTCTCAAGAATCCAAAAATTCACTCAAAAAATGCAAGCGCTCCTTCAAAATGGGGCAGAGAGTGTTTGAACGCTTCCCCAGAAGAGGTCACAGAGCATTGGCACTCCCTAACAGTGTATAGGGGAGCATTGCCTTCCAAAATTGATTTTTTAGTGGTTGTTTCTATAGAAAAATACTTGTGCTCTCTATCAAATGATTTCTCCTCTTCAAAACCAGTATTTTGAGGTGTCTTTTCAGTGTTCTTGATAATGTCATCTGAGACATGACATAGGCAATATGAAAGTATGATTTTGTGACACTTGTGGCCAAAATGCGACACTTGCGACATTGGTAATGACGACACTAGGCCATCATTGTAATGAGTAATTTTGATGTGTAATAGATTTCCCCCCAAAGTGAGAAGTCAGAAGATGGGAACTGATGACTGAAGTACTTTGTAAATTTTTTTGAGAAAGGGTATGGACTCAGAGAACTTGGAAGAAGTTGCACATAACCATCAAACAAATATTATGACATGTTTCAAACCCAAGGAAGGCATACCTATGCTTTAGTGATAAATACTTTCAAGGTATGGCTGCCATAAAATACACTGTGGATCAATAATTATAATGACAAAAAGGTATAGCCACTGAAGATACAATGTAGATCTATACTCCTATTACCTGAATTGATCATAGCCACGAAGAATACACAACGGATCTATGAAATGACAAGACATAGAAATGACCAATTCAAAGTGGATATATGTGACAGTATATGTGTCAATGTTCAAAAGAAACTTCGTCACAACCTGGGAAAATTATATATAATAGAGAAGACTCAACCCAGGGTCTTATTACCAATCCTAATGTAGTACGAATCTAACCATGTGAATACATGTCCTGATGTCGAACATGGAAGAAACGACTTGATTACCACTCAATGAGGTAAACCATTAACAAGTGCGAGGGAAATCACCATTGATGTCAATGATTCCCAAGGTACTCTATTACATTCAAACGAATGTGAATGGATGAGCTGAAGTTGAACATCCATGGAATAATCTGATCAGAGGTCAATGATGTAAACCCATTGTCGGATGTGAGGAGGCCTGCCATTGAGGCATGCAGGTCCCAAGGTAGTAACTATTTTCTAAGTCTAGTTCCTGGATAATGTGTTGAAGTCATCAAGAACAAAATCGTCGAAGAAGGGCCTTGATGTATACCATATCAACAACACAAAATTGACACAGAGATGTAATTGGTGTATCAAAAGAACATGGACTGACATGAGTATTGAAACAAGAAATTTGTTATGGTTGACTCTTGAGGGAGATACTTCCCTTGAACACTGAGGCATAACAACAAAAACATGACATGGACCAAAACATGATGATGCAATGGATATAGTGACTTTCGTCGAGTGACCCAAAGGAGTAAGAAAAATCAGAGGATTGGTTCAGTGCAGAGGTTCAATGGATTAAAATGTATGCAAATACAAAGGGCAATGTTCAAGGGCAACCATAAGAGTGTACTGTAACTTTCCCAAAAATGGCTTGGATTGCTTCCTTCAAATGTTTTCCCCCGTCTAGATAGACGAGTACCTCTTTTTAATTTAATGAGCTCGAGGAGGGTAATAGATGATCGATATAACTCACCTTCAGTAAGTCCCTCTTCATTTGTCTAACGAACTAGAAGAAGTAAGGGTTCAGTCCCATATGGGCCCTTCAATGTATGATTGTTTAACGAGTCCAGAGATGGTAAACTCGATGATTTTTCATATTTAGAGAGTCTGAAAATAACTTAAAGACAACTCCAGTGTTGTCCTTTTTCATAATGTTAGTCTCTCGAAGCCGAAAAAGAGATAAATTATCACTCGAAAGACACCCTTTCAAACCTTTTAACGAGTGTGAAAGGAAGCAAGATCACTCGGAAATATTTTCATGTTTAGAGAGTCTAAAAAGAGATTTAAAGAAGACTCTAGGGGATTCCTTTTTCGTATATCCATGTGATCCTGAAAAAGAGATAAAAGGTTGATCGGTTATATTCTCATGTTTTTACGAGTGCGATAAATAACAAAGACTAAGCTCGGTATTGGTTTCATTTTTAGACAAGCTTGAAAAAAAATTAAACTATGCTTGTAAATTCCCAACGTAAATTCCAAAGGTTGGGATACCCAAGGATGTTTGGTACTCTGCCCCCATCTTGAAAATATAGTGGAATAACTCCAGAATGATAATCAAAGGCTAGAGACATGTCCCCCCAAGCTTCAATTCATGCTCCGACTTTGAGGTTATCACCAATTTCTCTACTAGATGGAGAAAAAGGATAAGGGTGGATGAAATGAAGGTTCAAATACGAGACCTAATGAAAGAATCGACTCGACATCTACAAAATCCGGCGAAAGACTTGACCTAACAGGAGAGGTGATTGTTTCATTTTTTAACGAGCTTGACATAGAAAACGAACTATTCTCAAGGCTCCGAGTTTAGTCCCTAGATTTTTGTTTCATTTTTTAATGAGCTTGCTACAAAGAGGAAAAATATGCTCATAGCCTCTATTTCATTTATTAACAATCTTTCCACAAATAAGAGAAAGTATGCTCGTAGACTCTTCTTGATCATGGCTTCCAAGAGGATAACACTCTGGAAGTACACCATGTCAAGGGACAAAAATCTGTCATGGCTTCCAAGAGATCTTCACTGGATAGAAGAACAATTCTCTAGAAGAAACACATGTTGGGGTCTATTATAGGGGTCAGGAGATCAGGCTCCAATATCCCTACCGAAGAGATCACCATGTCAACTACCAGATCTAGGTCATCGAAAGTTGAAGTCATGGGAGACAACGCCACATAATGGACTTATGGCAGGCGTGATATTGACTGCATATAAGACCCATTTAGGGAGGTCATTGGGTTAATGGTCAAATCAGGGCCAACAAACGAAAGTTGATCAATAGTCACCATTCTTCCATCGTGGGGGAAAGATATCACACGAAAGATATTGGACACAATAGCTTTCATGGCATAGACATAACCTCGCCCAAGGAGTAAATAGAAATCCAAGGGGTCTTAGACTACCATAACATCAATAAAGACAACTTTCCCTCCCAAAGTTACAGGAAACTGAGGAAGGATCCCTAAAGGGTGACTGGTTCTTCTGTTAAAAGTGAACAGAGTCTGGGTAACTAGCACAAGCCGAGGATAATCCAAAGCTTGCCAAGAAATAGAAAACAAATACTAATGGACGAACCTTCATCTATCAGCGCATGAGGAATGTCCCGACCACAAAACTATACTGTCATCTTGAAAGGAATGTGAGAGGGAAGACAAGGTCCAGTTAGCACACCCAAATAAAAAAGGATGGCCTCATTACTTGGAGGGGGTTTTATGGGAGAAAGAGGAATTCCCCCTAGCATAGTAGATTTTGTATCAATGAGAAAAACATGGGCAGAATCAGGTTTACTCTCTAGAGGGAGAGTAGGATCGATCAATGATGGAATCGAATTGACCACATTGGCACTCTTTAGAGGAAGAGTGGAATTGACCAAATAAGGAACTAGAAAAACCACTTTGGCACTCTTTGGATGAAGGGTGGGACTGACCGAGGAAGGAACTAGATCAATCACTTTGACACTCCTCAAAAGAGGAGTGGGATTGACCGATGGAAGAACCACTTTGGCACCTTAGCACTCTTAGAGATCACCAGAGTGGAAAATAACCATATCGGTAATCCAATTGTGAGACCTGGAAGGCTCAAAGTAGTGATGTAAGGAGGACCAAGGTTTCCATAAGAAGGAAAAACAAAGGATTCCCCTAGCAAAGGGGTTCCTTCATTGGTCATTTCGAGAATTGACGCCATAAAAAATAAAGATCCAACCTAGATTCTGCGAGGGAGAACAAACAACACACGCTAAAAATTTAGTAAGCAAGCAAACAAACAAAACCTTCTCACAATGAGCACACTAGTTGGTGATGAAATCCAACATCGCAGGAATAAAGTAAGAAGGGGCTGAGATAGAGAGGGTGGAAAAGTTACGTTGACAACCTTCTTAATAGACTTACACCCTAGTGCAATCTCCCACACATAATCTTGGGTATACCCTCCAAGGATCCTAAGTGAGTCTGGCCAATGTCGATTCTAGGTACCGTGAATACTTTCCCCTCCACAGTCACCTTGTGTAAATACCCTAAAGAGATAGGCCACTAAGGTTACCGACTACAATAGTGATTCCTCGGGAAATAGTCGACAGTCTGATCCACGTCCAAGGGTAGGGTATTTAGCCCAAAATCAACTTGAAAGGCTTCCACTCATCATTGTGGGTATACCTTCAAGCGACCTCCATAATATGCACAATCTCTACACCAAGACCAACAAAGTAGGGTGAGTAACTCTGCCAGTCTTAATGCGACCTTAGGTTTGACCCTTGTGTGAGAAGGGTGTTATCCACATTTTTGGTTATCAAGATGATATTATGATTATGTCATGATGATGGAAGATCAAACTCTTCATTAAGAACATTTTCCTGAAGAAGGTTACACTTGTCATTTTCTCAAAATCATATTTTGAAAATAGTTTGCAGGCTGCATATATACTCTCCTGCGAGAATCCTTAATTCCCGCATGCTGCATTCAGCTTGAATGCGGACTTTCCGCACTGTGTCAATGGTTAGGGTGCGGACATGTTTCTAAAGGAAGCAAATGAATAAGTTCTCGATCCTTCTAGAAGGAATCTTCTAGAAGGGTGAGTTGGAGTTTGAATGGTTGGCAAAATACTGACTTTCCAGATATCTTGGGATCATTCCCTATCAAAGTAACTAATCAATCTTCTACTATATATTGAGGAGATTATTTATGGAAATGGTTAAGAACAAGAATAAGAAGCAAGCTAGCTAGAGATTGATTGGAGAACTTGTGCAAGACTGTATGGAGGATTGAAGCTACAGCAGCAAGAGACAACAAGTAATCATATGTGGTTGAA
>JZKD02S1749525.1:103406-228219 GCA_000966675.3 Picea glauca | reverse complement strand
ATTGATGAGGGATTTTGGTTGAGGTACATGTTGAGTACATGGTTGAGACAAGTAGTTGATGAGTTGGCACATACATGAGGTGTATAGTTGATGATGCTGGTACATATTGATGAGTTATAGTTGATGAGTAGTTGACACATGATTGGCACATACTTGGTACATGCTTGGATGCACTTGTTTATGGTACATGTTGATTACAGGTTTTTTGGTACAGGTTGGTGCATGGTTGATGCACTTGTTTATGATACAGGTTGATTATAGGTTGAGGTACATGTTGATGCATGGTTGATGCATTGTTCAGATTTATTGGTACAGGTTTACAATGATATATCTCACGGTGACAGGTTGATAGTGGTTCCATCATTCTACTTCTACTTCAGGGTGGTAGGATGGGGCAAGAATAGGTGGTTGTAGCCACCTTCCGGTTGTAGCTGGAGAACATAGGGGGTTGTAGCCTCCTTTCTGGTTGTAGCCAAAGAATTGGGGAGTTGGAGCTACCCTTAGGTTGTAGCCTGAGAAACTAGGGGGTTGGAGGCTCCTTTCAGTTGCAGCTGGAAAAAAAAGGAAGTTGATGCTTCTAATGAATGTAATTCTTCAAGCCATATAAGAAAAAGCATTATGTGGTTTTCTCCTGATTTGGGTTTCCACATAAAACACTGGTGTACTATGTATGTGTATGTTTGTTTATTTGTTCATTGCTTATTTACTTTGCAGTTATTGGATGATAATGCTTCATTGATATAACACTTAGATTATATGTTTAAAAAGCATTAAATTTCTCTATTATTGATTCACCCCCCCTCTCAGTAATCCAACAATTGGCCTCATAGATAAAGAAAAAAAAAATTTAAAAATTTCAATTGCCCAAAAATTGCCAAAAAAACGTGATTAATGAACTTTGGTTGTTGATGATTGCAGGTGACTTCAGCAATAATCATGATCGAGTGGAAATAAAGAGAGAATGATCTTGATGATGTGGCCACCTTGCAAAGTCCCCGAACACGGGCCGCATTGAGTAATTGCGGTCTCCTCATGTTCTTCAAAATGCAAAAAATGAAGAAAGAGATTCTTCTTCTCGAGCATATGATTGAGCTATGGAACGTTGCAGAACAAGGGTTCTAAATTGGAATGCATATTCTTACCATCGAGTTAGAATATGTATAATTCCTAAACGACCTCTTGAAAAGAGGGGCTCCCGTAGTTTTATCTGGACATAGGGTACTTCCCGCGCCTATGGATGAGTACCTAGCAAAGCATTGTGTCCCAGGAGTGAGACTAGTGGGAGGTAGAATAAAAATCAAAGATATTAGGGACCTACCTCTTCAGTCCATTCTGTTTTCCATTATGAGTATAATGGGAATTACCAGCGTGCACCTAGTTTCAAGATCACAGGTGGCCTATGGTTTACAGTGTCTAGAGCCAACTCTGTTTAACTGGAGTGCAGGGTTCCTTCAGAATGTGAAGAAGTAGATTACGAGATGCAGAGCAGGGTAGCAGAAGTAGTTTGGGTATGGTTTATTCTTGGTTTCTTTCTTATTAGAATGCATTCCTCAGATGAAACCTCAAATTGTATTAGCAGTACGACCAATGAGAGAACCATGTATGGAGCGATGGATTAGCCTGTCTCCGAGACTAGGCTTAGATTCAAAGTTCAAATTCATCAGTGATTTCTTCACTTGGATGAGACACCAATTGATAATGATAGAAGACTTTCGATATGCCGGAGTGTATTTCTAGGGAAGCATGGACTTGTCTCTTCCAGAAGGCGAGGATTGGGATGCATCAGGTGAGAAAAACGATTTGGTCAAGTGTTTTTTGATTTTAAACGTTATATTTTTTTTGGGGGGGGGCACATAGGAGAATTTCTAATGGATGTATCGTTTCATCATGAATATAGGGGAGCAACATGTCTGGTAAAGATACTAGCATTGGGCATCGCGAGGATGCTCAGGTAGTAGTAGCGGTAGGGGGTCTCCAAGAGGTGGAGACAAACCTTCGTGGTCTTACGATGGGTATCCCTCCTCTTGAGAGGGAGAATGTAGCCTTGCACTTGCAGAGATACATAGTGGGAGTTCTTGAGAGTATTAACTCTTTACTGAGATGAGTATCCCATGCGGTGATGTGCTACTTGGAGCACAATGTGATGCAAGAGGACTAGGGCCTCACTGATTTTTTTGTACAGTCTTTATGACGATGTTATGGGCATGAGGACCCAACATTTTTCCCTTCTATGGACTTTTTGATGTAATCAAACATTTTCAGTCACGCCATATATATATATACATTTTCGAGTTTTTACAGTGCCAAATGATTTTCAAATAATGATGTTTTTTATGTGATGTGTTTTAATTTACATGATGATATGTGATGTGAATTATTTACTTTATGAAAACTTATCTATGTGGAGGAAACCTATCCATGATGTAATTAGATAACGAATCTAAAATGGTATTGAATTTTCTTGGTATGTGTTTATATTCGATAAAATCAAACATTTGTTCAAGACAACGAACTTGTAAGTGGAGACATAGTAGGATAGGATTGCGAATAGCGTAGATTCGATTGAGTTTACAAACCACGAGTTGGGAGTCTAGGTTGACGATCATGCGAGAAATGCCTAGGGAGGAGGCTTCGGTTAAAATTCCAATGACAGCATGATATTATGCCATGTTGTTAGTTGTCTATCCTAAGAAAATACCTTCGGAACTCACCAACTCGTCAAAGTGGTAAATGACCCAAGCTGCAAAAGCAACGTTCTAGGTGTGTCGACTAGCGCCATCTGCAAACCCGACAAATATAGGAAAGGAAGATGTCATCTGCGCATGAAAACACAAGACACGGTATAAGTGTCTAAGGAAAAAACTCGATCATGTAAAAGAAGAAGACACATCAAACTAAAAATACAATAGTGTACAAAGCACATATGCTAGATGTTCTATGCATAGTACTTCTTAAGGTAAAGCCCGTTCTAGGGCTCACCCAGGGAGATTCCATCATAGTCAACTAGATCATAGGCGCCTCTATGTAAAACACATTTCATGATGTAAGCACCATGCCATAGAGGTTCTAACTTCCCTATCCCTAACTTTTCATGAGACTGGTCGTAAATGAGGACTAGCTCTCCTTATGCAAAAGTGCGAGGATGGATGGATTTTTCATATTTATTTTTTATTCTCTTTTGATTCTCATTAACGAGAGAAACATCACAATGTGTTTCATCCAACCCAGTCAAGTGTAAGAAATGTTCTTCTTCAGCATAAGTGTGGGGCAGGAATTCTACTTTGAGTTTTAGCGAGGGAATTTCGCACTCGATTGTTAAAACAACTTATATGCCATATACTAGCTGGAAGGGAGTAAATCCAGTAGCAGTTTTTACTGAGGTCCGATAAGTGAAGAGAGCGGAGAAAAGTTGTAAATGATAAGATGTCTTGTTTCCCCCTACCATCCGTTGGATCATAGTTTTAAGGACCTTGTTGATGGCTTCAACTTTTCCAATATCTTGATGATAATATGGGGATGAGTTTTCATGGAGAAAACCCAACTTGGCATGCAACTCACTCAACATATGGTTTTGAAAATGTGAACCATGATCAGTGACAATGGATTATGGAACACCAAAGCAAGTGATGATGTGATTAAAAAATAAAAGAGTTGTAGTATGGCCATCATTAAGAAAGATAGGCATAGCCTTAGCCCATTTTGTAAAGTAATCGACGATGATGATTATATAACCATGCCCCCCTACTGAGGTAGGATTATAATGCATGAAATCAATGCCCCATTTGGAAAAGGGGCCAATGGTAATAATGGGATGCAATAGAGCGGGGTGGGTGCATGCCTTTTTGTGAAAAACTTGGCAGGGTGGGCATTTTTTGACTGCCTCAATACAATCTTTTAAAATAGAGGGCCAAAAGTAGCCGGGACATAAGATTTTTTGAGTTGTAGCCATCCGAGAAAGATGACCTCCATAAGCTCCAAGGTGACAGTCATTGAGGACGTGTTCAGCCTCTTCATGAGTCAAAAATCGTCTTAGGATAGTGTCAATACCACGGCGATACAAAGTGTCACCAACGATAAGGTAGCGACGAGAATGATGGTGAATATGATGACGTTCTTCATGAGAGATATCTAGATGAAAACATTGGGTTTGGAGATAAAGAAGGATATCTCCATACCATGGGTCGAAGGTGCTGATGAGGAACAGAGTGTCATCGGGGAGAGAATATCTAGGCTTGGTATCTTCATCGGCATGGGTAAATTCACAGATAAGCTCCAGAAACACCAAAGATTTTTTACCTTTGGACTTAAAAAATTCAAGATCGAACTCTTGAAGTATGACGATCCATTTAGAATATTTTCCCCCAAGAAATTGACGTGTCATAATGTGATACATGGGGTTACAGTCCACGATAACTATGGTGGTGCGTAGAAAAATGTAATGATGGAATCTATGGAGAGTGATGACGGCTGCCAGAGTCAACTTTTCAACATGTGAATATCGGAGCTCAGGGCCAGATAGAATCTTGCTCAAATAATATATCACATGTTCCTCACTGATAGGGTCCTCTTGAACTAACACACCATAGAAATAGTGGAAGTAGAGGCTGCTAAATAAAGGATATAATATTGTGTATAGTTTGGAGGATGCAATAGAGGTGCATTGGTCAATGCATGCTTAAGAGCAGCAAAAGATAGTTGAGCATTGTCATCCCAGAGGAAAGGGATGTCTTTCTACAACAATCGCATAAATCCTTTTGTAATCTCAATGTAGTTACAAATGAAACAACGAAGAAAGTTTTCTTTCCCCTGCAAACTTTGGAGTTGTGTCAGATTATTAGGTGGAGGTAAAGCAAGGATAGCCTTAATTTTTAAGGTATCCATCTGAATCCCTTCCTTGGAGACAACAAAGATGAGGAGTCGACCTGATTCGACAACAAAAATACACTTATGTGGGTTCAAACGAATATGGTAGAACTAACATCGAAGAAAAATAGCCCATAGATGACAAAAATGGTCTGATCGACTAGATGAGTGGGCAGGTAGGTTGTCGAGGTAAGGTTACTCAATATGTTTGATATCGTGGAAAGAATATGACATGGATTGCTGGAATGTAGCACCAGCATTTTTAAGGCCAAAAGGTAGTTTCTGATAGGCGCAATTTCCCCCCAGGCAAATGAAGGTTGTCTTATGCTGCTCCGTAGGTACAATGTCAATCTAGTTGTACCCTGAGAAACCATCCATGAAAGACAAACTTACGTTACCAACGCAATTATCAATAATCTGGTCGATGAAGGGAATAGGGTAGTTGTATTTTGGACAAGCCTAATTCATATCCCTATAATCAACACAGACACGAATGGTCCCTTGTTTCTTAGTCACTGGAACAATGTTCGAAACCCATTCCGTCAAGGGGACATGATAAATGAAGCCAAATTTCAATAATTTCTCAACTTCTGCCTTAATAGTTGTGGTCTTATTAGGATAGACCGGGTAGAGTTTCTGTCGAACATGTTTTACACCTAGGTAGGTTTTAATCTCATGCACAATGATCGATGGATTGATCCCTGGTATCTCTTCGTAGCTCCAAGTGAAGACATCACAAAATTCTTTAAATAAAGTGGTATAAGAGACCACCTCCTCGGGTGAAAAATTAGCACCGAGATTAATGTTTTCCATGACACCTTCCTTGATCAAAATGTCGATAACGATCATAGATGAAATCTTTCCCAAATTCCCCTCAGAAAGAGTATCTTGTGTGAGGATGGAAGATTGTGGAAAATTGACAACATCACAAGGGAAGACAGAGTGTATGTCTTCTTGAATTTCTTCGAGAGGTGGAAGAAAAGAGGATTGATGATGGCTATCATCCCAATATACATCTTCGATACCAAGCATTTCCATAATAGATTCATCAAAAGGAAAAATTTGGGAAATGTAGTCGATCGCAGATGACAAGGAATTTAACCATGATGGCATCAAGTAACTATCAGGTGCCAAGAGATGTTGGTCATCCGAGGAGGGAGAGTCGGATTGGATAGAAACATATGAGGTTTTGGGTGGACTAAGTGGCATGGTATCACCTAGTGCATATAATTCCAACAGACTAGGTACAACCCAAGGTTCAGATGATTCCAAGGATTGGTAAACCATAGTCGAAATCATATTGATTGTGGAAACATGATGTGTGGTGGGTGGAAGTGGTGTAGGGAAGGTACCCATGAGGCTAGAGTCTTTCAACAAGCCAACACCAATGCTTTCATACATGATCTTGTGATATCCAAAGAATGGAATATTGTTGGTAGAGGGAGTGTGAGCATCGGGTCTACAGAAATCTAACCGATTGACAGTCACAATTTTTCCCTCATGAGGAAATTGTATGCATCGAAATACCAATGAAGAAATGACATTCATAGCCTAAAAATAACTTCTTCCAAGAAACAGGTTGTAATCAAGAGGATCATTGACCACCTTGACATCAACAGTAACAATTTTTCCACCTAACTGAATGGCTAAGGACTGTAATAGTCCATGAGGATGAAAACCTTTCCCATCGAATGCACGTAACATCGTTGGGGATTTGTTAAGTGTAGGTGATTTCAAGATTTTCTGGAAGGCTAAAGACATGACACAAGTAGAGGCTCCCTCATCCAAAATAGTTCGATGATAAAATTATCCAGGTTAAACATGATATTGTTGGACGAATCAGGATCAAAAGCGCCAATAGAGGCCAACAGATTTCTACGTTGACCGAGGCAGTGCTGTCGAACTTCTAACGCAGACATATCACATGGTGCTTGAGCCAAATATTCAACAATGTTGTAGTTTTGGGAAACACATGAACTAGGAGTAAAGGTCGATTTATGGATAGTGCTCTTAGGAGGGAATAATATAGATTCGAACGTAGGTTTACTAATATGAAGAAATCCATACAGAGGACTGAAAGATGGAGGGCTAACAGAGGATGGTGATGGATTTCATAAAGAACCATTAGTGACCTTTCCTTTTCCAGGTTTAACAGGTGTGTCATAGGTTGTAGAGAGGGTGGTTAAATCAATCCCATTAAATAGATATATATGGGAACTTGTCGAGGATTCATCATGAGAAGGGTGGCTAGAACTACCCCTTGGAGAGGGGGTTTAAGAAACCATAGATTGTTGCTGAGGAAAAGGCTGAGTAGGAACGGTGGGTTGGGAATTCCCCTTGAAAATTTTGGCCACTTCATCACGATATGGACAATCTCAAGTGTAGTGATCGTAACCACAAATAGGACATAGGAACTTCGGTTTCCACTATGGTTGATTTTCGTTAGTAGGTTGTGGGTTTTGAGCTTTAGGTTGTTCATGGTTATTGTTTTTTTTGTTTTTGTTCTTTGTCTTTTTCTTACCTCCGGATTGTTGTGAAGGGGTAGACTAAACTACATTCACCTCAAATATTTGGGTATGAGAGCAGGTATAGGAGGGTGTGGTCGAACTAGGAGTGGACATGGAAGTAGATCGAGGTGCATCTCCTGTGGATTGGGATTCATATTGAGTCTTGACGGAACCGATAACTCCATCCGCATGTGACGTGGATGATGATTTAGATGGATCAGTATTTGCAAGGGTATAATTTGGGATTAACTCATACAAAGATTGGGAATAAATCAAATCTAAGTACTGAGCCTGAGAAATAGCCTCTTCCTCGGTGAATAAAACACCCATGGTGACATCACAAGCAATCGGGGGTAACGGTGATTTAGTAAACCTTTCCACCAATAATTTTTCAGGAATGACTTCTTTGATCAACCTCTGTCGTCCTCTCCATGCATGAATATGGTCAAATATATGCACGGAGTTTGTCTGACAAAGGGAGGTCAAGAGTTTGATACTCGTCTCGTATTGAATGGGTAGTTGAAAGTTTGTGAGAAAGGACATGGAAAGGGAGTTGAAGTCTTGGAAAGAACCACGTGCCAGTTCAATATACCACTTGGTTGTTGAGCCCATAAGTGTTCGCTGGAAAAGATGCAAATGTATGGAATCATCCATTAAGGATTTTGATGAACACCACAAATGGAAAGTCATCACATGGTTATTTGGGTATTCTCCAGGTTTACTGTCAAATTTTGGAATATTAGAAGGAATTTTAGCTAGAATCACTGGCTAGAAAGGCAGGATAGGATCATTGGTCAACCGAGACAAGTCTGGGAGATCCAGAGTAGCAAGAAACGATAGTTGTCGATTAACCTGCGGGTGATATTGGTGTGGCATAGGGACACCAGTAGGACCATAAACAAGGTTAGGTGGATAATTATAACCAGTGGCTCCTCCTACATAGGGTTGTTGCTGACCAAAGTAAACATGATTCGAGGAGGGTTGAGAAACATGTGCGAGTGGAAGATAACCAGATGGGTTTTGAGGATTATAATTTGGATTTGGTGCTTTCCCATAAGGGTAAACATTTTTTCCATAAGGAGGATTTGGATTAGTCCCTTGATAAAGATGCGGTTGTTGTAGACCTTGAGGATTATTTCACTCCGAGACCTGTGGGTTTCCTAGGAAAGGCATGTTCCACAGATTGGGCATTGTAGACGCATTCTATCCAGAAGGTTGATGATGGGATCTAGTTTGAGGCTTCCCCGTAGCATGAGGTTTCCCTCCAAATGGAGGTTTCCCCCAAAATTGAGGTTTCCCTCCAAATAGAGGTTTCCTTGCGAAAGGAGGTTGCCTCCCAAATGGAGGTTTTCCTCCGAAAGGAGGTTGCCCCCCAGTATGAGGTTGAGTCCTTGGAATTTGGAAACCAGACGTAAACAACTGACCGGTGCCACTTAATGGATTAGAGCCACTAAGACTGGTCCCTCCAGGTTGTTGTATAGGTATAGAACTTCCAGGTATAACTTGGGTATTATTGACAACAAAAGAATTCAGTGCTTTGTGCTCAAGGGGAAGTGACGAAGAAGGCCTAGATGAAATTGGTGTACCAATGGGAGGTTGGCTAACCACCACACTACAAGTGGGAATAGTTGTAACATGAGGGACCATTGTAGAATGGGCCATCTGGAGATAAATAGTGGAACTTGGACCAACAGACTACATGTTCAGACCAATAGATGGTGTGATTGAACTAACTGTTGTACCTATAAAATGATGTAAAGGTACAGTATAGGTAATAGATGTTTCAAGTATTTGGGATATGACATGTATATCAACACCTATTCCTAATCCATAAAGGTCTCACACCATTCGAGGTGAGCTTTGAACTATGTCAGTAGTCCAAAGGGGGCCTCCGACTTGAGGGTTCGAATGAGACCCAGTGGGAATGTCAGAAGGATCAATGACAACAAGTTCTTTGATTGAATTTAGCTGGAGAAAACACCTTTCATATCCCGTAGGAATGCGAAAAGCCTCCATAGGATCTGTAACAATTCAAAAAAATTCTAAAGAGGTGGAAACTTCCTCCTGTGAGGTTATAATGTTGTGAACCTCACTCTGTTGAGGAGATCCCTCCATAGAATGAAGGGGTAAAGGGGTAGAATATTCCATATTTTATGGGGGAAGTCCCTGTACCCTATGCAAATGGCGTGGAGGGTCGATATTGGCGGAAAAAAGTCGATGGAAAAAATCTACGGCCAACTAACGAAAAAGAAACAACATACACTAATCAAATCTAGGAATCAAGCCAAGCAAACAAAACCTTCTCTCGATAACATACTAGTTGGTGATCAAATCCAATGTCACGTGATCAAGTCAAGAAAGGGCTAGGACATGGTGGAACAGTTACGATGGATACCTGCTTAACAGACTTGCATGTTGGTGCAAGTTTCCACATAGTAATTATGGATTTACCCTCCAAGGAGCCCGAGTGAGTTTGACCAATGTCTGTTCCAGGTACAATGAGACTTCCCTTCATCGTCACCTTGTGTAAGTACCTAAAGATTATGGCTACTAAGGACACCAACTCACAGTCTGTCCCTGGGCGGGTACATTCGACATTTCAGTCTAAACTTATGAGCAGGATAACAAGTCTGAAATCCTTCAAGAGAATTGAGGACAAGTGGACCACTAGAACTCCAGAGGACCCCGAATGGATTCAAATTTCATGAAGGACTGAGAAAAAATGAAACCAGCTTATCCTGAAGAAGAACCCTCAATATACGATGTAACCACTACAAACAGTTGAACCACAGAGGAATAATCTTCGTAACTCTCCCAAATGATACCTCATGCATAACCCCTATGTGAGAGGGGGATCCCAGAAAGCCTATACAAAAATTGGTTTTTTCTCTCCCTATCACAAGATGCTAATGTTTGATTTGAATACTTTGGAGAGTTTTAATTACATCCTAATCCAAAGTTCTAATCCTAGTCTAATGTTGGTGGAAGATTCTAAAAACAAAATGTTCTAGATAAATTTTAATTAGCATTAATTTTGCATTTGTTCTTTACTCAAGGGTGTATGAAAGTGAAACTGATGGTATTATGAATTAGTCCACAAAAAATGCATAAGAAATGATAAGCAATATTTTCTTTCAATGAATTCCTAAATAAGGGAAAAAGAAGAATGTTCTTTTCACTGTCAAACACTAAGATGTAGAATCCTCAATCAATTGTTTCTCAATAAACTCTATTATAAAGCTAAACATTTCATAGAATTTCATTCTAATATTCAAAAACAATCATAAAAAATGTATCCCCTTGCTTTATGTGTGAATGATAATCAATCTGATGTAAATCTCCCTATGTCATTCATACTTTAAGGTCAATGAGATTCAAACAATCAGAAGAAAGTTTCACACAAACAAAAACACACTCTCGCCGTGATTAAACAAGAAAGACAAAGATAACAAAACTTGCAAAAAGAAAACCAAAAACTCAAAAAGAAGGAAAAAGGCTTGGACAAGATGACCTCAAAGATCAAATGGAATGGTGCATATACCTTTGAATTTCCTCACAAAAGATTCCACTCAGTCAAATAAGTGAGAGGAGAACAATAAGTTGACTCTAAATCGTCTAAGAGAAAGAGTGACTTCAAGGTAAGGAAAAAACAATAAAAATTCCAAACAAAAGGTGGTAAATTCTCAGAAAAAAGACTTTTGAAGGCCAAGAACAAGATGTACTGAGGTTGCAATACTCCTGAGAAACTGCCAACAACAATAAACTAAACTCAAAGAATGAAAACCTAGAAGATTTTTCACAGAAAAGGGGCAACGCTCTGGTGTAAAGGGCACCAGAGCGTTCCAACGCTCTATGTATAACCAATAGGGTGTGCACATGGCTAGATCCCTATAACCAAGACAAAAAAGTGCTATTGTGGACACTAACTTTCCTTTTCATGAAACTAAGCTATCCAAAGAAGAAGAAGGAAGAAGAGTAAATACCTTTTCACCGACGTGTGTCCTTGCTCAATCCAGGCTAGTCTTGATCTCCAACTTCTTCAGAAGGTCTTGAAATACAATGAGAAATAACAATGATACTTCCTACTCTACCACGATTAGCTTCATAATGGATCTATGAAAGAAACAAGTTCATGAAACGTGCACAAACATTAAAGGAATCAGGCCAAGCATAGATTTATATTAATGAAAACAAAGTGAGATGCTTACAGCCATGGGTGGATGTGACTCAATCCCCAAAAAATGCATAATAAATGATAAGCAATCTTTTATTTCAATGAATGCCTAATTAAGGGAAAAATAGTAATGTTCTTTTCACTATCAAACACTAAGATGCAGAATCCTCAATCAATTGTTTCTCAATCAACTCCAGTATAAAGATAAAGATTTCATAAAATTCCTTTCTAATATCCAAAAACAATCATAAAAAATGTCTCCTTTTGCTTTATGTGTGAATGATAATCAATCTGATGTAAATCTCCCTATGCCATTCAGACTTTAAGATCAACGAGATTCAGACAATCATAAGCAAGTTTCACACAAACCAAAACACACTCTTGTTGTGATTAAACAAGAAAGACAAAGATAACAAAACTTGCAAAAAGTAAACCAAAAACTCAAAAAGAAGGAAAAAGGATTGGATAAGATGACCTCAAAGATCAAATGGAATGGTGCATAGACCTTTGAATTTCCTCACAAAATCTTCCACTCAGTCAGATAAGTGAGAGGAAAATAGTAAGTTGATTCTAAATCATCAAAGACAAAGTTTGACTTCAACGTAAGGAAAAAACAATAAAAATTCCAAACAAAAGGTGGTAAATTCTCAGAAAATGGAGTGTTGAAGGCCAAGAACAAGATGTAATGAGGTTGAAAGACTCCTAAGAAAGTGCCAATAGCAAGAAACTAAACTTAGAGAATGAAAACCTAGAATATTTTTCATAGAAAAGGGGTAGCGCTCTGGTGTAAAGGGCACTAGAGTGTTCCAACACTCTGTGTAAGACCAGCAGGGAGTGCACATGGCTCAAACCCTATGAACAAGACATAAAAGTTCTATTGTGGACGCTGAATTTCCTTTTCATGAGGCTAAATTATCCAAATAAAAAGAAGCAAGAAGAGTAAATACCTTTTTACCGACGTTTGTCCTTGTTCGATCCAGGCTGGTCTTGATCTCCACGTTTTTCAGAAGGTCTTGAAATACAATGAGTAAGAACAACAATACTTCCTACTCTACCATGATTAGCTTCATAATGGATCTATGAAATAAACAAGTTCATGAAATGTGCATAAAATTCAAAGGAATCAGGCCAAGCATAGATTTATATTAATGAAAACAAAGTGAGATGCTTACAACCATGGATGTAGGTGCAGCAGCTTCACCAATCTCTCTCTGTCTAGACCCTTGCCAAAATAATAAACACACAAAATGTTGATTCTTCAATGATATCTCCCTTATGAGATCATAAGTTTGATACTTCACAATGTCTCTATATTCTTTTACCATGAGAAGGCCTCCTTATATAAGCTTGGAGAGACCCAACCACCTTAGAGATTCTTGGGATAGGTTGAGGATATTTCTACATTAGTTGTGGATCCTCCATAAGATGTAGCCTTGACCTTAGATTCAAATCCAACTGATTTCCAAGATAAGGGGGATTTTTCCCTGATTCTCCTCAACAGCCCAAAATTTGCTCAAACAGGCTAGTGCTCCCCCAAAAGGGTACATGGAGCAATGCAACGCTCCCCCAAAGATTGCTAGGGAGCATTTGCACTCACTGATAGTGGGTAGGGGAGCACTGCCCAAAATTCCTTGAGAAAATCCTAGTGCTCCCACAGAAAGGCATACAGGGTGCTACGACACTCCCCCAAAGGAGGCTAGGGTGCGCTGGCACTGCCTGACAATGGGTAGGGGAGTGTTGCCTTCCAAAAATCATTTTTAAGTGGTTTTCTTCATGGAAGATGATTTGTACTCTTCATCATATGATTGCTCCTTCTTAAACCATTCTTTGAAGGCATCTTAAGTGTCCTTATGATGTCGTTAGAGACACGACCTAGTTAATATGGTAGTATGATGTTTGCGACACTTGCGACAAAATATGCAACACTTAAAACACTAGTAATGACGATAATGGGTCATCATTGAAGTGAGTAATTTTGATGTGTAACAGATTACCCCCCAAAGTGTGAAGTTAGAAGATAGAAACTGATGACGGAAGTACTTTGTAGAATTTTCCAAGCAAGGTTACGGACTGAGAGAACCTGATAGAAGCTACACACAACCATCAAAAAAATATTATGACATGTTTCAAACCCAAGGAATGCATACCTATGCTTGAGTGATAAAGACTTTCAAGTTATGGTCGTCGTAAAATAAACTACGGATCCATAATTATAATGAAAAAAATGTATAGCCACTAAATATACAATGTGGATCTATACTTGTATGACTTGAACTGATTATAGCCACAAAGAATACATAGTGGATCTACGAGACAACAAGACATAGCCACGACCAATACAAAGTGGATCTATGTGACAGTCTATGTTTCAACGTTCAAAAGAAACTCCGTCGCAACCTGGGAAAAGTACATATAAGAGTGATGACTCAACCTAGGGTCTTCTTACCGATCCCAATGTAGTATGAATCTAACCATGTGAAGAGATTTCCTAATCTCGAACATGGCAGAAACCACTTGATTACCGGTCAATGAGGTAAACCATTAACAAGCGTGAGGAAAATCACCATTGACATCAATGATTCCCAAGGTAATCTATTACATTCCAACAAATGTGAATGGATGAGCTGAAGTCGAACATTTATGGAATCATCTGATCAGAGGTCAATGATGTAAACCCATTGTCGGACATGAGGAGGCCTGCCATTGAGGCATGTAGGTTCAAAGGTACTAACTGGTTTCTATGTCTAGCTCCTGGATAATGTGTTGGAGTCGACAAGAATAGACTCATCAAAGGAGGGCCTTGGTTTATCCCCTGTCAACGAAATGCAACTGACACAAAGATGTAATTGGTGGATCAAATGAACATGGACTAACACAGGTATTGAAATAGGAATTTTTTATGGTTGACTCTTGAGGCAGATACTCCCCTTGAACACTAAGGAACAACAACAGAAAAATGACATGGACCAAGACATGATGATGCAGTGGATACTGTGACTTTCATCGGGTGACCCAAAGGAGTAAGGAAACTCAAAGGATCAACTTAGTGTAGAGGTTTAGTGGAAAAATGTGTGAAAAGATAAAATGTTGTGTTTAAGGGTGACTGTAAGAGTTACTGGTAATGTTCTCAAAAACTACTTGTATTGCTTCCTTCAATTTTTCCCCCATCCAGATAGATGAGTAACTCTTTTTAATTTAACGAGATCAAGGAGGTTAACACATGCTCGATATAACTCACCTTTGATAATTCCCTCTTATTTTGTTTAACGAACTGGAATAAGTAAGGATTCGGTCCCATATGGGCCCTTCAATGTATGATTGTTTAATGAGTCCACAAAAGGCGAACTCAATATTTTTTCATATTTAGAGATTTTGAAAATGACTTAAGTATGAATCAAGTGTTGTCCTTTTTCATAATTTTAGTCTCGTGAGGCTGAAAAAGAGATAAATTATCACTCAAAAGATGCCCTTTCAAACCTTTTAATGAGTGGGAAAGGAAGCAAGATCACTCGACAATATTTTCATGTTTAGGGAGTCCGAGAAGATATTAATGACGACTCTAGGGGGTTCCTTTTTCGTATAACCTTTATGAGTCCAAAAAAGTGATAAACGTTTACTTAGTTCCATTCTCATGTTTTTTCGAGCATGAGAAGGAACTAATACCATGCTCGATATGCCCCTAGCTTGAAAAGCTTGTGGCTTAACTCCAGAATGATCATCAAAGGTTGGATACATGCCCCCCAAACTTCAATTCATTCACCGACTTTGAGGTTGTCACCAATTTCTCTACTAGATGGAGAAAAAGGATATGGGTGGATGAAATGAAGGTTCAAAAGTGAGACCTAATGAAAGACTCGACTCGACATCTACGAGATCTAGAAAAAGACTTGACTTGATAGGAGAGGTTATTGTTTCATTTTTTAAATGAGCTTTCCATAGAGAAGAGAAAGTATGCTCATGGATTCTCGAGGAGGGTAATGCATACTCGATATAACTCACCTTCTGTAAGTCCCTCTTCCTTTGTTTAATGACTGTAATGCATGTAAAGATAAACTACCAATGTTTGTTACAGGATAATCCCCCTATGGACAAGTATATTTCCTCTTTGATACAAGACCCCTATGAACAAGACAGAAAAGTGATATTGTGGACACTAACTTTCCTTTGCATGAAGATAAACTATTGAAAAAAGAGGAAAGAAGAATGGTAAATACCTTTTACCGAAGTTTTTCCCTGCTCAATCTAGGATGATCTTGATATCCAAGTTCTTTAGAAGGTCTTGAGATACAATGAGAAACAACAACCATACTTCCTACTCTACCATGATTAGCTCCATAATGGATCTTTGAAAGAAGCAAGTTCATGAAACGTACACAAACTTTAAAGCAAACAGGCCAAACATATATTTATATTAATGAAAACAAAGTGAGATTCTTACATCCATAGATGTAGGTGCAACAACTTCAACAAGTTGTCTTTGTCCAGATCCTTGCTCAAATAATCCACACATAGAATGTGATTCTTCAATGATGTCTCCCTTATGATATCATAAGTTTGATACTTCCCAATGTCTCCCCTTTCACCATGAAGAGGCGTCTTTATATAGGCTTGGAGAGGCCTAACCACTTAAGAGATTCTTGGGATAAGTTGAGGATTCTTCTCCTTTTGTTATGGATATTCCCTAATATCGAGCCTTGACCTCATATCTAAATCCAACCAACTCCAGATATGACAGGATTCTTCGCTCATTTCTCTCAACAATCCAAAGATTTTCTCAAAAAAGGCCAAAACTTCCTCAAAATGGGGCACAGAGGTTGGAATGCTCCCCCAAAATAGGTCATAGAGCGTTGGCACTCCCTGATAGTGTATAGGGGAGCGTCACCTTCCAAAATTAATTTTTAGTGGTTTTATCAGTGGCAAAAGACTTTTACTCTTTGTCAAATGACTTCTCCTCTTCAAAACCAGTCTTTTGAGGTGTCTTGTAAGTGTTCTTGATAATGTCGTCCGAGACACAACATAGACAGGATGACAATATGATATTTGCGACACTTGTGAGAGAAATGTGACACTTGTGACATTCGGTAAGGATGACACTAGGTCATCATCGCAATGAGTAATTTTGATGTGTAATGGATTGCCCCCCAAAGTGAGAAGTTAGTAGATGAGAACTGATGACTCAAGTCCTTTGTAAACTTTTTCAATCAAGGGTACAGACTCAGAGAACCTGATAGATGTTGCACACAACCATCAAACAAATATTATGACATGTTTCAAACCCAAGGCAAACATACCTATGCTTGAGTGATAAAGACTTTCAAGGTATGGCCTCCATAAAATACACCGTGGATCCATAATTATATTGACAAAAAGGTATAGCCACTGAAGATACAATGTGGATCTATACTAATACGACCTGAACTAATCGTAGCCACGAATAACACACAGTAGATATACAAGATGACAAGACATAGCCACGACTAATACAAAGTGGATCTATGTAACAGTATATGTGTCAATGTTTAAAAGAAACTCCATAGCAACCTGGAGAAAGTGCATATAAGAGTGATGACTCAACCCAAGGTCTTCTTTATCGATCCCGATGTAGTACGAATCTAACCATGTGAATAAATGTTTTGATATTGAACATGACATAAACCACTTGATTACCGATCAATGAGGTAAACCATTAAGAAGCACGAGGGAAATCACCAATGATGTCAATGATTCCCAAGGTACTCTAGTACATTCCAATGAATGTGAATGGATGAGCCTAAGTCGAACATCCATGGAATCATATGATTAGAGTTCAATGATGTAAACCCACTGTCAGACGCAAGGAGGCCTGCCATTGAGGCATGCAGGTCCCAAGGTACTAACTGGTTTCTAAGTCTATCTCTTGGATAATGTGCTGAAGTCGACAATAATAGACTTGTCGAGGGAGGGCCTTGATGTATCCCCCATCAATGACACAAAACTGACAAAGATATGTAATTGGTGGATCAAAAGAACATCGACTGACACGGGTATTGGAACAGGTATTTGTGATGGTTGAATCTTGAGGAAGATAATTCTCTTGAACACTGAGGCATGACAGGAAAAAATCAACAAGGACGAAAACTTGATAATGCAGTGGATACTATGAATTTCGTCGGGTGACCCAAAGGAGTAAGGAAACTCAAAGGATTGGTTCAGTGGAGAGGTTCGGTGGAAAAATGCATGCAAAGATAAAATTTCGTGTTCAAGGGCAACTGTAAGGGTTATTGGTAATGTTCTCAAAAAACTGTTTGGCTTGCTTCCTTCAAATTTTTCCCCCATCTAGATAGACGAATACCTCTTTTTAATTTAACGAACTCAAGGAGGGTAACACATGCTCGATATAACTCACCTTCAGTAAGTCTCTATTCCTTTGTTTAATGAACTAGAAGAAGTAAGGGTTCAGTCCCATATGGGCCTTCAATGTATGATTGTTTAACGAGTGCAAAGAAGGTAAATTCAGTGATTTTTCATATTTAGAGAGTCTCAAAAGAACTTAAAGATGACTCTAGTGTTGTCCTTTTTCATAATTTTATTCTCACAAAGATGAAAAAGAGATAAATTATCACTTGAAAGATGCCTATTCAAACCTTTTAATGAGTGTGAAAGGAAGCAATATCACTCAATAATCTTTTCATGTTTAGAGAGTCTGAAAAGAGATGAAAGGAGGCTCTAGGGGGTTCCTTTTTCATATAACCTTTACGAGTCTGAAAAAGTGATAAACGTATACTCGGTTACATTCTCATGTATTTACGAGCATGAGAAGGAACAAAGACTAAGCTCGGTACTCTGCCCCCATCTTGAAATCTAGTGGCTTAACTCGAGAATGATCATCAAAGGTTGGAGACATGTGCCCCATGCTTCAATTCATTCGCCAACTTTGAGGTTGTCACCAATTTCTATACTAGATGGAGAAAAAGGATAAGGGTGCATGAAATGAAGGTTCAAATACGAGGCCTAATGAAAGACTCAACTCGACATCTATGAGATTTGGTGAAAGACTCGACCTGACAGGAGAGGTGACTGTTTCATTTTTTAATGAGCTTGACACAAGAAAAGAACTATGCTCAAGTCTTCGGGTTGAATCCCCAGATTTTTGTTTCATTTTTTTAACGAGCTATTTACAAAGAGGAAAAACTATGCTCATGGATTTTGTTTCATTTTTAACAAGCTTGCTACAAAGAGGAAAAATATGATCAAAGCTTCCATTTCAGTTTTAACATGCTTGACACAAAGAAGCGAAACTATGCTCATAGCTTCTATTTCATTTTTTAACGAGCTTGCCACATAGAAGAGAAACTATGCTCATGGAAACTTCTTGATCATGTCTTCCAAGAGGATAATGATATGGAAGGACACCATGTCAAGGGACAAAACTCGATCATGGATTCCAAGAGATCTTCACTAGACGAAAGGAAAACACTCTGGAAGGAACACATGTCGAGGTCCGTGATAGGGGTAATGATATCAGGATACAATATCCCTATCGAAGATATCACCATGTCAACTATCGGATCTAAGTCATAAGAGGTTGAGCTTACAGTGAGAGTCTCATTTTCATCGGCAGCTGAAGGCATGGGAGACAATGTCACATAATTGACTTGTGGCAGGGGTGATACCGACTGCATATAAGACCCATTTAGGGAGGTCATTGGGTTGATGGTCAAGTCAGGGCCAACAAATGAAAGTTGATCAATAGTCACCATTCTTCCATCATGAGGGAAATATATCACATGAAAGAGAGTGGACACAATAGCTTTCATGGGATAGACATAATCTCTCCCAAAGAGTAAATCGAAATACAAGGGGTCTTGGACTACCATAACATCAATAAAGACAACTTTCCCTCCCAAAGTTACATGAAACTGAGGAAGGATCCCTAAAGGGTGACTGGTTCTTATGTTAAAAGAGAACAGAGTCTGGGTAACTAGGACAAGCTGAGTATAACCCAAAGCTTGCCCAAGCAATAAAGGAAAAAATACTAACAGACAAACCTTCATCTATCATTGCATGAGGAATGTCCCAACCAAAAACCTATACTGTAATCTTGAAAGGAATGTGAGAGGGAAGACAAGGTCTAGTTAGCACACCCCAATCAAAAAGGATGGCCTCATTACTTGGAAGGGTTTCGCGAGAGAAAGAGGAATGCTCCCCAGCACAGTAGATTCTGTATCAATGAGAAAAACGTGGGAAGAATGGGGTTTACTCTCTAGAGGGAGAGTAGGTTCAATTGATGATGGGATCGGATCAAACACATTGGCACTCTTTAGAGGAAGAGTGGAATTGACCGATGAAGGAACCAAAACAACCACTTTGGCACTCTTCAGATGAAGGATCAGACTGACTGAGGAAGGAACTGGATTAGTCACTTTCACACTCTTTAGATGAAGGGTGGGACTGATCGAGCAAGGAACTAGATTAGTCACTTTGACACTCCTCAAAGGAGGAGTGATATCGACCGATGGCAGAACCAAATCGGCCACTTTGGCACTCTTCAAAGGAAGAGTGGGATTGAATGATGAAGTAACTAGAGAAAACACTTTGTCAACTGGTTCAACTAAGGATGTGACCAAATTGACGACATGATCAACCAGACTGACGGGGGATGGAACCGGATTGACCATTCCATCAACTAACGATGGGTTGGGGGAACTATTACAACAACCAATTGGAAGTTGAATATTTTACAAAAGAGAAGAAGCCTCATTGATACGAGGACAAAAGTGAGAATAATGATCACCTTCACATAAAATACAAGGAAATTTGACAGTTGTCTTCTTCTTACCAATCTTGATGTAACTAGTTTACGAGGCATCACCAACATGTCTAGTAGAGGTCGATGACATGGAGGACCACATTTCAAAGACCTTGAGAAGACTAGGGAAATCCCTCAAAAAGTGGTGACCCTTACAAATACAGGAAGGGAATTTGGGTTTTTGATTCTTCATTTTAATCTTTTTGAACTCATCAACAATCCCAATAATATTAACAGTAGTTGGTTGCTTAGATCCAACATCTAACATAGTTGGAGGCTTGGTCCTTTTCAGGTTCTTCTTCTTCCTCTCTTTTTATTTCTTCTTCTTATGATCAACCTGGCTACCTGCTTTAGAGCTTTCACTAGGTGAAGAAGGAGAAAAGGAAGGAGACTTAATAGGTGAAGAAGGTGAAAAGTTGACATGAGGTTGACGTGTGGGTCATGTACTGACATCTGAAGTATTAGGTGCAGCTGAAGCACTAGGAGGATTTGAGATCATCGGAGTGGGGAATAACCAAACCGGTAATCCAATGGTGAGTCTCGAAAGACTCAGTGTGGCAATGTACAGAGGACCAAAGTTTCCAAAATAAGGAAAGGTGAAAGGTTCCTCGGGACAAGGGGTTCCTCCATTAGTACTCTTAGGATTTGATGCCACAAAAAATGACTCTACCTAAGGTATACTAAGTAAAACAAACAACACACACTATGAATTTGAGAAGCAAACAATCAAACAAAACTTCCCAAAATGAAACCACTAGTTGGTGATGAAATCCAACGTCGCGAGATCAATATAGGAAGGGGTGGGCATAGAGTGGGTGGATCAGTTACGTTGGAGACCTTCTTAATGGACTTATGCCTTGGTGCAAGCTTCCACGTAGTAAATGTGGATTTACCCTCCAAGGAGCCCGAGTGAATTTGACCAATGTCTATTCTAGGTACAATGAGACTTCCCTTCACTGTCACCTTGTGTCAGACCTTGAATATTATGGCTACTAAGGTCACCAACTCGCATTCAACCCCTAGTCAGGTACAGTCGACAGTCCGGTTTCAACGTATGGGAAGGATGACAAGTTTGAAATCCTTCAAAAGAACTGAGGACAAATGGACCAGTAGAACTCCAGAGGACCCCGAACGGATTCAAAATTCATGAGGCACCGAGACCAAATGAAGACAGTTGAACCTCAAGAAGAACCCCCAATATATGATCTGACTACTGTGAATGATTGAACCACAGAGGGATAATCTTCGTAACTCTCCAGAATGTGACCTCGTGCGTAACCCCTATGTGAGAGGGGTCCCTAGAAATCCTATATGAAAATTGGATTTGATCTCCCTATCGCAAGATGCTAATGTTTGTTTGAAAACTTTGTAAAGTTATCCTTTCAACCTATTCCAAATCCCTACACCTTAACCTAATGTAGGTTTGCTAATAAAAAATGTTAAAATGTCTGATGAATTTTAGTTAAGAGATTGATTTTAAGGATGTTGTTTACTCAGAGGTGTATGAGACTAAAAAATGATGATATTATGACTCAATTCCCAAAACATGCATAAGAAATGATAAGCAGTCTTTTCTTTCACTGAATTTTTATTTAAGGGAAGGAGAAGGATTTTCCTTTCACTTTCAAACACTAAGATGCAATGACCTCATGCAATAGTCCTCAATTAAAAATCTGATACAAGGATTGGTTCAGTGCAAAGGTTCAGTGGAAAACAGAGTGCAAAGATAAAATGTTGTGTTCAAGGGCGACTGTAAGAGTTACTGGTAATGTTCTCAAAAAATTGATTGGCTTGCTTCCTTCAAATATTTTCCCCATCTAGATAGACGAGTACCTCTTTTTAATTTAACGAGCTCGAGGAGAGTAACACATGCTTGATATAACTCACATTTGGTAAGTCCCTCTTCCTTTGTTTAACGAACTAGAAGAAGTAAGGGTTCAGTCCCATATGGTCCCTTCAATGTATGATTGTTTAACGAGTCCAAAAAAGGTAAAACTGGTGATTATTCATATTTAGAGAGTCTGAAAAGAACTTAAACATGACTCTAGTGTTGTCCTTTTTCGTAATGTTAGTCTCGCGAGGCCAAAGAAGAGATAAATTATCACTCGAAAGATGCCCTTTCAAACCTTTTAACGAGTGTGAAAGGAAGCAAAATCACTCGACAATCTTTTAATGTTTAGAGAGTCTGAAAAGAGGTTAAAGGAGACTCCAGGGGGTTCCTTTTTCATATAACCTTTACAAGTCCAAAAAAGTGATAAAAGTATACTCGGTTACATTCTCATGTATTTATGAGCATGATAAGGAACAAAGACTAAGCTCGGTACTCTACCCCCAGCTTGAAAGTTAGTGGCTTAACTCCAGAATGATAAACAAAGGCTGGAGACATGCCCCCCAAGCTTCAATTCATTCACCGACTTTGAGGTTGTCACCAATTTATGTACTAGATAGAGAAAAAGGATAAGGGTGGATGAAATGAAGGTTCAAATATGAGACCTAACGAAATACTCGACTCAACATATACGAGATCTAGAGAAAGACTCGACCTGACAGGAGAGGTGACTGTTTCATTTTTTTAATGAGCTTGACACAAGAACAGAACTATGCCGAATGGTCTGGGTTGAATCCCTATATTTCTATTTCATTTTTTAACGAGCTTGTTATAGAGAGGAAAAACTATTCTCGTATATTTTGTTTTATTTTTAACAATATTTCTATAGAGAGGAAAGATATGCTCAAAGCTTTTGTTTTATTTTTTAACGAGCTTGCCACAGAGAAGTGAAACTATGCTCGTAGCTTTTGTTTCATTTTTTAACAAGCTTTTCATAGAGAAGAGAAACTATGCTCATGGACTCTTCTTTATCAAGGATTCCAAGAGGATAACTCTTTGGAAGGACACCATGTCAAGAGACAAAATTCAGTGATGGCTTCCAAGAGATCTTCACTAGATGGAAGGAAAACACTCTGGAAGGAACACATCTCGAGGTCCGTGATAGGGGTAAGGAGATAAGGCTCCAATATCCCTACCGAAGATATCACCATGTCAACTATCGGATCTAAGTCATAGGATGTTGAAATTACAGTGAGAGGATCATCTTCATCGGCAGTTGAAGGCATGGGAGACAATGCCACATAATTGACCGGTGGCAGGGGTGATACTGACTGCATATAAGACCCATTTATGGGGGTCATTGGATTGATGGTCAAGTCAAGGCCAACAAACGAAAGTTGATCAATAGTCACCATTCTTCCATCATGAGGGAAATATATCACACGAAAGAGAGTGGACACAATAGCTTTCATGGCATAGACATAATCTCACCCAAAGAGTAAATCGAAATCAAAGGGGTCTTGGAATACCATAACATCAATAAAGACATATTTCCCTCCCAAAGTTACAGGAAACTAAGGAAGAATCCCTAAAGGGTGATTGGTTCTTCTGTTAAAAGTGAACAGAGTCTGGGTAACCGGCACAAGCTGAGGATAACCCAAATCTTACCAAGCAATAGAGGACAAAATACTAACGGACAAACCTTCATCTATTAGCACATGAGGAACGTCCCGACCACAAACCTGTACTATAATATTGAAAGGAATGTGAGAGGGAAGATGAGGTCCAGTTAGCACATCCCAATAAAAAAGGATGGCCTCATTACTTGGAGGGGGTTTCGTGAGAGAAAGAGGAATTCCCTCCAGCACGGTAGATTTTGTATCAATGAGAAAAACGTGGGAAGAATCAGGTTTACTCTCTAGAGAGAGAGTAGGGTCAATCGATGATGGGATCGAATTGACCACACTGGCACTCTTCAGAGGAAAAGTGGAATTGACTGATGAAGGAACTGTAACAACCACTTTGTCACTCTTCAGATGAAGGGTGTGACTAACTGAGGAAGGAACTGGATTAGTGACTTTGACACTCTTCGGTTGAAGGGGGGGACTTACCGAGGAATGAACTGGATCAGTCAATTTGACACTCCTCAAAGGATGAGTGGGATTGACCAATGGAAGAACCAAATCAAACACTTTGGCACTCTTTAGAGGAAGAGTGGGATTGACCGATGAAGTAATAGGAGAAACCGATTTGTCAACTGGTTCAACTAAGGACGTGACCAGATTGATGACATAATCAACCAGACTGAATAGGGATGGAACCTGAGGTAGAGGCAGGGGTGGTTGCAAGAATTAGGTGTTTGCAACCTTAACTGGGACATAGATATGTTATTATAACACTTAATACAACTCTTAGCACCATTAGTCCCTCGATATGAAATCACTATTCACTTCGCTGATCAAACAGAGCTTCACAGTATTCACACTAATCTACAGTATTTAAGCACTTGGCATATAAATGGATCAAAATGAGCAGATCAACCACTAAGCATGACTATCTTGATCAGATCTAATATTCTCACATATCATAAGCACAAAGCAGAATTAGATCTATCTAAACATATCAAAAGACTTAGAAAATAACATGCGAAGACATCAAGACAAAGCACAAAGCACATAACACAAGGTTTACATGGTTCACCCCCACCCTGAGGCTACGTCCACCAACTCTTCTTCTTTATTGTATTCAATCAATCATTATAATCACAAAGCCATCAAAACCCTTACTCTGTATAGGATAGAATATCTGCTAAGCTCGCTAGATCCTTATTCCTTGCATTACATCACTAAGCCCTCCACAATATGCTACAAGGACCTGAACTTAGCTCTGCAAGTCTCTTGCAGTCATGCACAAAGCACTTATAGACTCCACTTGCACTTAGCATACATTTACATCACATAGATTCATTATTCTCCTCCTTCTTACATTGCCTATCCTTCTATTTATACATCACAAAAAGGGGCCCAAAAGGGGGCCAAGATCCCATGATATTTTCTTTGTCTTATGCTCCTCCTTCGATAGGCTATCGAAGTCCCAAAATAGCTCAACATGACCAAGAAACTCCCAAAACTTGGTCAAGGGCCAACAGACCCCCATCACTCACCCGTGACTCGTCCCGAGTCACTCTGGTCTGAGCAATTCTACCTTGAACGCCTTGACCTTGGCTCGAGCTACTTCGACTTGTTGCTTTGTTGTGGCCTCTTGTTTGGAGAACTCTTAGATTATTGTGTCGTTCACTAGCCCTTCTAGGCATTGTTCTGCTACGCTGACAACCTATTCTAACTCTACTCCTCGGCTCTCTACCTTTGTAAACAACTGGCATGCCTTATATTGCACAGATTGAAGCCATCGAGTGACTTCCATCACTTTACTTTGAATCATATGGATCTGTTGGTGAGTTGTGCATTGTTCTTGAAACCTCTTCATTCTTTCTACAACCAACAAGGACTTTAGCTACGCCTATAGTGTATTTTTGTGATGCTTCACTTCCTGGAGCTGTGACTCTAGTGTCTGCAACTCTGGGTTCTCAGTGAGGTTTTCATATGTCTGGGCACTTTTGTTACTAAAATTATTGCATTCTGATGCAAGAGCTTTTAGTCTGTCAACTATGTTGTGGGCCGTTGCTTCCCTTAGGTATCTTATATCTTGATGGGTCTCGGGCATAGTGCGGAGCTCCAAGTCTGTTATGCATTGTTGGAGCTGCTGGATTACTTCTCCAAGTTGTTCCACTTGATGTGGAAATCTCTCTTCATCCTTTACTTCGACGACTGTCATAGAGAAAAGTGATATGGTGACTCTTTCCTTTACTTTGAGTTGCTTTGCGAACAACTGTTCCTTTTCTTTATGCAGCTGAGATTTTTCTTCATCGAACTTTACCTGAGGGATAGCTTCTCTCATTCTGCAGTACTGTGTTGATCTATAAGGTCTTCTTGTTCTTGCGCTAAAGCCTGGGTGTATTGTGTTGTTTCATCTTGAGCTCGTCGAACATACACGTTCGAGATTAAAATGATCAGGTCAAATTAGCTTAGATACTGCACTATAATAATCAGCAAGAGTGCAATGATCACTGTATACAATAGAAACTTATTCTGCGGGCTTCAAATTCTTAGTTAGAAAAAGTGTTCTCCATGCATAGCATGATGGGATAAGTAGACAACTCGACAACGATTCGCTTGAAATGGTTATGAGCCTCCATTAACTCTTGTTCGATCTGTTATGGAACGGTCTAATGGTCTGATGACGAAACTTTATTTCCTTTCTTCCTGTTTGGAGCGTTGATCGAACAATTATAATATTCTCAATGACTATATTGCTTCGCCATGGCAAAGTGCCATGTGTCGCTATTTTGATATCCCAGCGAAGTTCCAATTCTGCAAATTTTTTGTCTGCAAAGTTCCTTCTAGAACCTTCTGCAACTTATCTCTCTTCTTACTTTGCTTCCTAGCCTTCTTTCCAGTGAGCTTCATCTCGGTAGTTCGTGTTCCATTCTGATTCTTATCTTCTTTTGAAATTATCACTGTGTGTTGTTGACATTCTTCCCTAGGGTTCTTGGATAATACTTCTTCTTTGTCTGGTATAGGTACTTCAATATTCTATGGATCCTATAGTGTTCTCTTAACTTCGACATCTGGGTTACTATCATTAAATATTTTTGATATGATCTTCTGTTCTTTAATAAGGTGTGCGATCCTTTTGGTCATGAAATATTTTAACTCATGTTTCTTCTACTCCAAGACTTCTTCCAATCAGTTATCATAATATTTCTCCCAACCCATTGTTAGTTGATGGACTGGTCAATCCGGTTCCATCTTCAGTCAATCATGTTGATCATGTGGTCAATCCAGTTTCATCCTCAGTTGAACCCGTAACCCAAATGATCGATCTGTTTCCACCTATCGACCACATTTTCCGCTTAGAGAATGAAACCCAAGTGGTTGTTACTTCATCAGTCAATCCCACTCCTCCATTGATGAGTGCCAATGTGGTCAATCTAGTTTCTCCATCAATCGATCCCACTCCTCCATAGAGGAGTGCGAATGTGGTTGTTCTGATTCTTCCATCAGTCGATCCCACTCTTCCTCCAAAGAGTGTCAAAGTGACTTATCTAGTTCCTTCCTCGGTTAGTCCCACCCTTCATCCAAAGAGTGTCAAAGGGGTTGTTTCAGTTACTTCATCGGTCAATACCACTCTTCCTCTAAAGAGTGCCAAGGTGGTCGATCTGATCCCATCATTGATCAACCCTACTCTCCCTCTAGGGAATAAACCCAATTATGCCCACATTTTTCTCATTGATACATAATCTACCATGTTGGGGGGCATTCCTCTTTGGGGGGGAATCTGTTACACATCAAAATTACTCATTGTGATGATGACCTAGTGTCATCATTATTGAATGTCACAAGTGTCACATTTCTCTCACAAGTGTCATAAATATCATAATGTCGTCTTGTCTATGTTGTGTCTCAGATGACGTTATCAACAACACTTACAAGGCACCTCAAAAGACTGGTTTTGAAGAGGAGAAGTCATTTGACAAAGAGTACAAGTCTTTTCTCTATACACTGTCAAGGAGTGCCAATGCTTTGTGATCTCTTTCGGGGGAGAGTTCCAACGCTCTGTGCCCCATTTTGAGGGAGCGTTGGCATTTTTTGAGAGAATATTTGGATTGTTGAGAGAAATCAGGGAAGAATCCATTCATATATGGAGTTGGTAGGATTTGGATATGAGGTCAAGGCTCGATCTTAGGGAATATCCATAAAAAAGGAGAATAATCTCATATGATTATAAAACATATGATCTCATAAGGGAGATATCATTGAAGCATCAACATTCTCTGTGTAAATTATTTGAGCAAGGGTCTGGACAAAGAGAGCTTGGTGAAGCTGTTGTACCTACATCCATGGCTGTAAGCATCTCACTTTGTTTTCATTAATATAAATCTATGCTTGGCATGTTTCCTTTAAATTTTTTGCATGTTTCATGAACTTGTTTCTTTCATAGATCCATTATGAAGCTAATCATGGTAGAGTACGAAGTATTTTTGTTGTTGCTCATTGTATTTTAGGATCTTCTAAAGAACTTGGAGATCAAGACTAGCCTGGATCGAGCAAGGAAAAACGTCAGTAAAAAGGTATTCACTCTTCTTCCTTATTCTTCTTTGGATAGTTTAGCTTAATGAAAAGGAAAGTCAGTGTCCACAATATAATTTTTGTGTCTTGGTCATAGGGGTCTAGTATCTAAGAGAGAATCCACTTTTCTGCAGGGGGATTTCTCTGTAACAAAAATTTGCGACTCAATTGGGAAAGGGATGTTCCACGGATTCAGCATTATATATGCATTCTGTCTAGAAGGTTGATGATGGGCTCTAGTTTGAGGTTTCCCCTGGGCATGAGGTTGAGTCCCTAGAATTTGTAAACCAGACATAAATGACTGACTAGTGCTGCTTAATGTATTAGAGCCACCAATATCGGTCCGTCTAGGTTGGTGGCTCTAATATTCAAGGTCTTACATGAGGCGAAGGTAAAGGGAAGTCTCACTATGCTTGGAACAAATGTTGGTCAAACTCACTCGAGCTCCTTGAAGGTTAAATCCACATTTATTGTGTGGAAGCTTGCACCAAGGCGTAAGTCCATTAAGCAGGTCGCCAATGTAACTGATCCACCTGCTCTATCCCTACCCCTTCCTATATTGATCTCATGATGTTGGATCTCATCACCAAATAGTGGTTTCATTGTGGGAAGTTTTGTTTTCTTGTTTTCTTTTAGATTCATAGCATGTGTTGTTTTTTTTACTTAGTGGACCTTAGTTCAAGTCAATGTTAATGGCATCAACTCTTGGGAGTACTAATGGAGGAACCCCTTGTCCTAGGGAACCTTTCACCTTTCCTTCTTTTGGAAACTTTGGTCCTCTGTACATTTCCACATTGAATCTTCTAGGACTCACCATCAGATTACCGGTTTGGTTATTCCCCACTACGGTGATCTTGAATCCTCCCATTGCTTCAACTACACCTAATACTTCAGATGTCAATACACCACCCACACGTCAACCTCATGTCGAATGTTTTCCATCTTCACCCTTTAGTTATCCTTCCTTTTATCCATATTCGCCTAGTGAAATCTCTAAAGCATGTAGCCACGCTGATAAGAAGAAGAAGAAATAGAAAGAGAAGAAGAAGAAGAACTCAAAAAGGACCAAGCCTCCAACTACATCATATGTTGGATCTAAGCAACCAACTATTGTTAATAGTACTGGAAGTTTTGATGAGGTCAAAAAGATTAAAATGAAGAATCTGAAACCCAAATTCCCTTGCAGTCTTTGTAAGGGTGACCATTTTCTAAGGGATTTCCGTGGTCTTCCCAAGGTCTTATGAATGTAGTCCTCCAAGTCATCATCCTCTGCTAGAAATTTTGGTGACACCATGTCAACTAGTGACATTAAAGTTGGTAATAAGAAGACAACTGTCAAATTTCCTTACATGTTATGCAAAGGTGATCATTATTCTCACCTTTGTCCTTGTATGGATGAGGCTTCTTCTCTTTTGAAAAATATTCAATTTCCAATCAGTTATCGTAATATTTCTTCCAACCCATTGTTAGTTGATGGAATGGTCAATCCGGTTCCATCTTCGTTCAATCCGATTGATCAGGTGGTCAATCTAGTTTCATTCTCGGTTGAACCACTAACCCAAATTGTCGATCTGTTTCCACCAATCAATCCCATTCTCCTCTTGGAGAATGAAACCCAAGTGGTTGTTACTTCATCGGTCAATCCCACTCCTCCTTTGACAAGTGCTAACGTGGTTGATCTGGTTCTGCCATCAATCAATCCCACTCCTCCATAGAGGAGTGCCAATGTGGTTGTTCTGATTCTTTCATCGGTCGATCCCACTCTTCCTCCGAAAAGTGTCAAAGTGACTGATCTAGTTCCTTCCTCGGTTAGTCCCACCCTTCATCCAAAGAGTGCCAAAGGGGTTGTTTCGGTTACTTCATCGGTCAATACCACTCTTCCTCTAAAGAGTGCCAAGGTGGTCGATATGATCCCATCATCAATTGAGCCTACTCTCTCTCTAGGGAGTAAATCTAATTATTCCCACATTTTTCTCATTGATACATAATCTACCATGTTGGGGGGCATTCCTCTTTCTCCAGTGAACCCCCTCCAAGTAATAAGGCCATCCTTTTTTATTAGGGTGTTCTAATTGGACCTCATCTTCCCTCTCACATTCCTTTCAAGATTACAGTACAAGTTTTTGGTCAGGAAGTTCCTCAGACACTGATAGACAAAGGTTCTTTCGTTAGTATTTTGTCCTCTATTGCTTGGAAAGCTTTGGGTTATCCTCAGCTTGTGCCAGTTACCCAAACTCTATTCACTTTTAACAAAATAATGAGTCACCCTTTAGGGATCCTTCCCTAGTTTCCTGTAACTTTGGGAGGTAAAACTATCTTTATTGATTTTATGGTAGTCCAGGACCCCTTGGATTTCAATTTACTCGTTGGGAAAGATTATGTCTATGCAATGAAATCTATTATGTCCACTCTTTTTCGTGTGATATCTTTCCTGCAAGATGGAAGAATTGTGACTATTGATCAACTTTCATTTGTTGGCCCTGACTTGACCATCAACCCAATGACCTCCCTAAATGGGTCTTATATGAAATTGCTCTCACCCCTTCCATAGGTCAATTATATGGCGTTGTCTCCCATGAATTGAAATTTTGATGACTTATATTCTGTAGTTGACATGGTGATCTCTTTAGTAGGTCTATTGGAGCCTGATATCCTTACCCCTGAAGATATCCTTGACATGTGTTCCTTATGGAGCATTCTTCTTCCATCCATTTAAGATATCTTGGAAGCCATGACTGATTTTTTTCCCTTGACATGGTGTCCTTCCATAGCATTATCCTCTTGGAAGCCATGATAAAGAAAATTCATGAGCATATTTTTCTTCTCTGTAGAAAGCTCGTTAAAAAATGAAACAG
This sequence comes from Picea glauca, assembly GCA_000966675.3. NCBI lineage: Eukaryota > Viridiplantae > Streptophyta > Pinopsida > Pinales > Pinaceae > Picea > Picea glauca. The sequence continues at coordinate 197,016 of JZKD02S1749525.1, read as the reverse complement.
AGGCTATGAGCATAGTTTCTCTTCTCTGTGGCAAACTCATTAAAACATGAAACAGAGGTCATGAGAATTGTTTTCCTCTCTATAGAAATCTCATTAAAATATGAAACAAAAATATGGGGATTCAACCTGAAGCCTTGATCATAGTTCTTTTCTTGTGTCAAGCTCATTACAAGATGAAACCGTCACCTCTCCTATCAGGTCGAGTCTTTCGCTAGATCTCGTATATGTCGAGTCGAGTCTTTTGTTAGGTATCATATTTGAACCTTCATTTCATACACCCTTATCCTTTTTCTCCATCTAGTACAAAAATTGGTGATGACCTCAAAGTTGGTGAATGAATTGAATCTTGGGGGTGCATGTCGCCAGCCTTTGATGAGAATTATGGAGTTAAGCCACTAGCTTTCAAGCTGGGGGTGGAGTACCGAGCTTAGTATTTGTTCTTTCTCGCGCTCCCAAAAATATGAGAATGTAGTTGAGCAACCGTTTATCTATTTTTCGGGCTCGCATGGATATACAAAAAAGGAACCCCCTGGAGTCATCTTTAAGCTCTTTTTAGACTCTCTAAACATGAAAAGATTGCTGAGTGATCTTTATTCCTTTCCCACTCAATAAAAGGTTTGAAAGGGCATATTTTGAGAGATAATTTATCTCTTTTTCAGCCTTGTGAGACTAACATTATGAAAAAGGAAAACCTTGGAGTCATCTTTAAGTTCTTTTTAGACTCTCTAAACATGAAAAATTACCGATTTTACCTTCTCTGGACTCGTTAAACAATCATACATTGAAGGGCCCATACAAGACCTAACCCTTACTTCTCCAAGTTTTTTAAACAAAGGAGGAGGGACTTACGAAAGGTGAGTTATATCGAATAGGTGTTACCCTCCTCGAGCTCATTAAATTAAAAAGAGGTACTCGTCTATCTGGATGGGGGGAAAATTGAAGGAAGCAAACTAAGTAGTTTTTGAGAACATTACCAGTAATCCTAACAGTCTCCCTTGAACATGGCATTTTATCTTTGCACGCATTTTTCTACTGAACCTCTGCACTATACCAATACTTTGAGTTTCCTTAATCCTTTGGGTCACCCGACGAAAGTCACTGTATCCACTGCATTATCAAGTTTTAGTGATTGTCAAGTTTCTGCTGTCATGTCTCAGTGTTCAAGGGAAGTATCTACCTCAAGAGTCAACCATCGCAAATTCTTTCTTCAATACCCATGTCAGTCAATGTTCATTTGATCCACCAATTACATCTTTGTGTCAGTATCATGTCATTGATGGGGGATACACCAACATCATCCTTCGACGAGTCTATTCTTGTTGACTTCAACACATTATATGGGAACTAGACTTAAAAACCAGTTAGTACCTTGGGACCTGCATGCCTCAATGGTAGGCCTCCTCGCATTCGACAATGAGTTTAAATCAATGATCTCTGATCGGATGATTCCACATATGTTCGACTTCATCTCATCCAGTCACATTCGTTGGCATTTACTAGAGTACCTTGGGAATCGTTGACATCAATGGTGATTTCCCTCGCACTTGGTAACGAATTACCTCATTGACTAGTAATCAAGTGGTTTCTTCCATGTTCGACATCAGGACATCTATTCATATGGTTAGATTCATACTACATTGGGATGGATAAAGAAGAACCTGGGTTGAGTCATCGCTCTTATATGTACTTTGCCTAGGTTGCGACGGAGTTTCCTTTGAACGTTGACACGTATACTGTCACATAGATCCACTTTCTATTGGTCATGGCTATGTCTTGTCGTCTCATAGATCCACTGTGTATTCTTCATGGCTACGATCAGTTCAGGGAATAGGAGTATAAATCCACATTGTATCTTCAATGGTTATACCTTTTTTTCAATATAATTATGGATCTGTAGTGTATCTTATGGCAGCCATACCTTGAAAGTATTTATCACTCAAGCATAGGTATGCTTGCCTTGGGTTTGAAACATGTCATAATATTTGTTTGATGGTTTCCTGCAGCTTCTTCCAGGTTCTTTGAGTCCATACCCTTGCTACAAAAATTCTACAAAGTACTTCAGTCATCATTTTTTGTCTTCTAACTTTGTACTTTGGGGGGAAATCTATTACACATCAAAATTACTCACTTCAATGATGACCCATTGTCATCATTACTAGTGTTGCAAGCGTCACATTTTTTGTCACAAGTGTCACAAACATCATACTGCCATATCGCCTATGTCATCTCTCTAACGACATCATAATGACACTTAATGCACCATAAAAGACTGGTTTAATAAGGATAAATCATCTGATGAGGAGTACAAAGAATTTTCCATGAAGGCAACGCTCACCTACCCACTTTCAAGGAGTGTCAGAGATCCCTAGCCAACTTTGGGGGTGCGTTGTAGCACCCTATACACCCTTCTAGGGGAGCACTAGGATTTTCTGAAGGAATTTTGGGCAGCACTCCCCTACCCACTGTGAGGGAGTGCTAGTGCTCCCTAGCCTTCTTTGGGGGAGTGTTGCAATTCTCTGTGCACCCTTTTGGGGGAGCACTGGCCTATTTGACCAAATTTTGGGTTGTTGAGGAGAATCATGGAAAAATCCCCTTTATCCTTGAAATCAGTTAGATTTGAATCTGCGATCAAGGCTAAATATTGGGGAGGATCCACAACTGAAGGAGAAATATCCTCAACCTATCCCAAGAATCTCTAAGGTGGTTGGTTCTTTCCAAGCTTATATAAGGAGGCCTTCTCATGGTCAAATCATATGGAGAAATAGAGAGGCACCTAACTTATGATCTCATAAGGAAGGAGAGATGGAGACATTCTGAAGTATCAAACTTATGATCTCATAAGGGAGATATCATTGAAGCATCAACATTCTGTGTGGGGATTATTTGAGCAAGGGTTTGAACAAAGAGAGATTGGTGATGCTATTGCACCTACATCCATGGCTGTAAGAATCTCACTTTATTTTCATTAATATAAATCTATGATTGGTTTGTTTCCTTTAAAGTTTGTGCACGTTTCATGAACTTGTTTCTTTCATAGATCCATTATGAAGCTAATCATGGTAGAGTAGGAAGTACCCTTGTTGTTTCTCATTGTATTTCAGGACCTTATGAAGAACTTGGAGATCAAGACCAGCCTGGATCAAGCAAGGAAAAACGTTGGTAAAAAATTATTTACTCTTCTTCCTTCTTCTTCTTTGGATAGTTTAAATTCATGAAAAGGAAATTCAATGTCCACAATAACACTTTTTTGTCTTGGTCATAGGGGTCTAGCATCCAAGAGATAATCCCCTTGTCCACCGGGGGATATCTCTGTAACAAAAATTATTTATGTTACAGGATAATCTCCATGCGGACAACTAGATTTCCTCTTGTATACTAGACCCCTATGACCAAGATAGAAAAGTGCTATTGTGGACACTGAATTTCCTTTGCATGAAGCTAAACTATTTAAAGAATATGAAAGAAGAAGGGTAAATACCTTTTACCGACATTTGTCCTTGCTCGATCTAGGCTGATCTTGATCTTCAAGTTCTTCAGAAGGTCCTGAAATACAATGAGAAACAACAACGATACTTCCTACTCTACCATGATTATCTTTATAATGGATCTATGAAAGAAACAAGTTCATGAAATGTACACAAACTTTAAAGGAAATATGCCAAGAATAGATTTATATTAATGAAAACAAAGTGAAATGATTACATCCATGGATGTAGGTGCAACAACTTCACCAAGACCTCTTTGTCTAGACCCTTTCTCAAATAATCCACACACAGAATGATGATTCTTCAATGATATCTCCCTTATGAGATCATAAGTTTGATTCTTTACAATGCCTCTCCCTTTCATTATGAAGAGGCCTCTTTATATAGGATTCGAGAGGCCTAACCACTTAAGAGATTCTTGGGATAAGTTGAGGATTCTTCTCCTTTAGTTTTTGATCTTCCCTAAGATCGAGCCTTGACCTCAGATTTGAATCCAACCAACTCCAGATGTGAAGGGATTCTTCCCTGATTTCTCTCAAGAATCCAAAAATTCACTCAAAAAATGCCAATGCTCCTTCAAAACGGGGCACAAAGCATTGGAACGCTTCCCCAAAAGAGGTCACAGAGAATTGGAACTCCCTGATAGTGTATAGGGAAGCATTTCCTTCCAAAATTGGTTTTTTAGTGGTTGTTTCTATAGAAAAATACTTGTACTCTCTATCAAATGATTTCTCCTCTTCAAAATCAATATTTTGAGGTGTCTTTTCATTTTTCTTGATAATGTCGTCTAAGACACGACATAGGTAAGATGACAATATGATTTTGTGACACTTGCGGCATTGGTAATGACGACACTAGGCCATCATTGTAATGAGTAATTTTGATGTGTAATAGATTTCCCCCCAAAGTGAGAAGTCAGAAGATGGGAACTGATGACTGAAGTACTTTGCAAACTTTTTCGAGAAAGGGTATGGACTCAAAGAACCTATAAGAATTTGCACACAACCATCAAACAAATATTATGACATGTTTCAAACCCAAGGAAGGCATACCTATGCTTGAGTGATAAATAATCTCAAGGTTTGGCTGCCATAAAATACACTGTAAATCCCTAATTATAATGACAAAAAGGTATAGCCACTAAAGATACAATGTGGATCTATACTCCTATTACCTGAATTGATCATAGCCATGAAGAATACATAATGGATATACGAAATGACAAGACATAGCAACAACCAATAAAAAGTGGATCTATGTGACAATATATGTGTCAATGTTCAAAAGAAACTTCGTCACAACCTGGGAAAAGTATATATAATAGAGAAGAATCAACCCAGGGTATTCTTACCGATCCTGATGTAGTATGAATCTAACCATGTGAATACATGTCCTGATGTCGAACATGGAAGAAACGACTTGATTACCGGTCAATGAGGTAAACCATTAACAAGCGCGAGGGAAATCACCATTGATGTCAATGATTCTTAAGGTACTCTATTACATTCCAACGAATGTGAATGGATGAGATGAAGTTGAACATCTGTGGAATCATCTAATCAAAGGTCAGTGATGTAAACCCATTTTCGGACGTGAGGAGGCCTGCCATTGAGGCATGCAGGTCCCAAGGTACTAACTGTTTTCTAAGTCTAGTTCCCAGATAATGTGTTGAAGTCATCAAGAACAAACTCGTCGAAGGAGGGCCTTGATGTATCCCATATCAAAAACAAAAAATTGACACAGAGATGTAATTGGTGGATAAAAAGAACATGGACTGACACGGGTATTGAAATAGGAAATTTGTGATGGTTGAATCTAAAGGGAGATACTTCCCTTGAACACTGAGGCACAACAACAGAAACATGACATCGACCAAAACACGATGATGAAATGGATAGGGTGAATTTCATTGAGTGACCCAAAGGAGTAAGAAAACTCAGAGGATTGGTTCAGTGCAGAGGTTCAGTGGATTAAAATGTATGCAAATACAAAGGGCCATGTTCAAGGGCAACCGTAAGAGTGTATTGTAATGTTCCCAAAAATGGATTGGCTTGCTTCCTTCAAATGTTTTCCCCCATCTAGATAGATGAGTACCTCTTTTTAATTTAATGAGCTTGAGGAGGGTAACACATGCTCGATATAACTCACCTTGAGTAAGTCCATCTTCCTTTGTTTAACGAACTATAAGAAGTAAGGGTTTGGTCCCATATGGGCCCTTCAATGTATGATTGTTTAACGAGTCCAGAGATGGTAAACTCGATGATTTTTCATATTTAAAGAGTCTGAAAAGAACTTAAAGACAACTCTAGTGTTGTCCTTTTTCATAATGTTAGTCTCACAAGGTCATAAAATAGATAAATTATCACTCGAAAGACGCCCTTTCAAACCTTTTAACGAGTGTGAAAGGAAGCAAGATCACTCAAAAATATTTTCATGTTTAGAGAGTCTGAAAAGAGATTTAAAGAAGACTCCAGGAGATTCCTTTTTTGTATATCCATTTGATCCTAAAAGAGAGATAAAAGGTTGATCGGTTACATTCTCATGTTTTTACGAGTGCGAGAAATAACAAAGACTAAGCTCGATATTGGTTTCATTTTTAGACAAGCTTGAAACAAAATTAAACTATGCTTGTAAATTCCAAAGGTTGGGATACCCAAGGATGTTTGGTACTCTGCCCCCATCTTTAAAATCTAGTGGAATAACTCCAAAATGATAATCAAAGGCTGGAGACATGCCCCCCCAAGATTCAATTCATGCTCTGAATTTGAGGTTATCACCAATTTCTCCACTAGATGGAGAAAAAGGATAAGGGTGGATGAAATGAAGGTTCAAATACGAGACCTAACAAAAGAATCGACTCGACATCTATGAAATATGGCGAAAGACTTGACCTGACAGGAGAGGTGACTGTTTCATTTTTTAACGAGCTTGACATGGAAAATGAACTATGCTCAAGGCTCCAAGTTTAGTCCCTAGATTTTTGTTTCATTTTTTAATGAGCTTGCTTCAAAGAGGAAAACTATGCTCGTAGCCTCTGTTTCATTTTTTAACGAGCTTTCCACAAAGAAGAGAAAATATGCTTGTAGACTCTTCTTGATCATGGATTCTAAGAGGATAACACTCTGGAAGGACACCATGTCAAGGGACAAAACTATGTCATGGCTTCCAAGAGATCTTCATTGGATAGAAGAACAATGCTGCGGAAAGAACACATGTCGGGGTCTGTGATAGGGGTAAGGAGATCAGGCTCCAATAGCCCTACCAAAGATATCACCATGTCAACTACCAGATCTAGGTCATCGAAAGTTGAAGTGATGGGAGACAACGCCACATAATTAACCTGTGGCAGGGGTGATATCGACTGCATATAAGACCCATTTAGGGAGGTCATTGGGTTGATGGTCAAATCAAGGCCAACAAACGAAAGTTGATCAATAGTCAACATTCTTCCATCGTGAGGGAAAGATATCACATGAAAGAGATTAGACACAATAGCTTTCATGGCATAGACATAACCTCGCCCAAGGAGTAAATCGAAATCCAAGGGGTCTTAGACTACCATAACATCAATAAAGACAGCTTTCCCTCCCAAAGTTATAGGAAACTGAGGAAGGATTCCTAAAGGGTGACTAGTTCTTCTGTTAAAAGTGAACAGAGTCTGGGTAACTAGCACAAGTTGAGGATAACTCAAAGCTTGCCAAGTAATAGAGGAAAAAATACTAATGGACGAACCTTCATCTATTAGTGCATGAGGAACATCCCAAACACAAAACTATACTGTCATCTTGAAAGGAATGTGAGAGGGAAGATGAGGTCCAGTTAGCACACCCTAATAAAAAAGAATGGCCTCATTACTTGGAGGGGGTTTCATGGGAGAAAGAGGAATGCCCCCCAGTACGATAGATTTTGTATCAATGAGAAAAACGTGGGCAAAATAGGGTTTACTCTCTAGAGGGAGAGTAGGTTCAATAAATAATGGAATGGAATCAACCACATTGGCACTCTTTAGAGGAAGAGTGGAATTGACCAAAGAAGGAACCAAAACAACCACTTTGGCACTCTTCGAATGAAGGGTGGGACTGACCGAGGAAGGAACTGGATCAGTCACTTTAACACTCTTTATATGAAGGGTGGGACTGCCCGAGGAAGGAACTGGATCAATCACTTTGACACTCCTCAAAGGAGGAGTGGGATCGACTGATGGAAGAACCACTTTGGCACTTTAGCACTCTTAGAGATCACCGGAGTGGAAAACAACCATACCGGTAACCCAATTGTGAGACCTAGAAGGCTCAAAGTAGTGATGTAAAGAGGAGCAAGGTTTCCATAAGAAGGAAAAACAAAGATTTCCCCTAGCAAAGGGGTTCCTTCATTGGTCATTTTGGGAACTGACACCATAAAAAATAAAGATCCAACCTAGATTCTGCTAGGGAGAACAAACAACACACGCTAAAAATTTAGTAAGCAAGAAAGCAAACAAAACCTTCTCACAATGAGAACACTAGTTGGTGATGAAATCCAACATCATGGGAACAAAGTAAGAAGGGGCTAAGATAGAGAGGGTGGAAAAGTTACATTGACGACCTTCTTAACAGACTTACACCCTAGTGCAATCTCCCACACATAATCTTGGGTATACCCTCAAAGGAGCTCGAGTGAGTCTGGCGAATGTTGAATCTAGGTACCATGAATACTTGCCCCTCCACAGTCACCTTGTGTAAATACCCTAAAGAGATAGGCCACTAAGGTTACCAACTACAACAGTGATTCCTGGGGAAACAGTCGACAGTCTGATCCATGTGCAAGGGCAGGGTATTTAGCCCAAAATCAACTTGAAAGGATTCCACTCATCATTGTGGGTATACCTTCAAGCGACCTACATAATATGTGAAATATATACACCAAGACCAACAAAGCAGGGTGAGTAACTATGTCAGTCTTAATGCGATCTCAGGTTTGACCCTTGTGTGAGAAGGGCTTCCCAGGAAAAAATGTTGCAATTGGATTTCACTGCTCACTAACACAAGATCCTATGTTTGTTTGCATCTTTGGAAAGTTATATTTCACACCTATTCCAAATCCCTACAACTAATTTGATGTAGGTTTGCTACCAGAAAATATAAAAATTTCTAATCAACTTTTAGTTTAGTGCTTGATTTTTAAGGTTGTTGTTACTCAAAAGGAAAATGGCATGGACAATATGGTGTTTTGACTGACTTGAAATTTATTAAAATAGATGAATATACAATCTTTTCATTTCGATAAAATTTATGCTACGAGAATGAGAAAACATTCATCACATTCCAGATGCACAATGTCCCAAAATGCCAAAAACATGCAATTTCGCTACTTCAAATGCAAGTTAGTTTCACTACCCAAAATCAAGAATTCATTTATCTTCTTTGTTTGATTATGATGTGTACAAAAATTAAATACAAAACCTTCAATGCTCCACTACTTTCAATCAAGAGAAAGAGTACTATGTAGATGCAAAAGACACGAAGAAAAAGGTATACAAACAAAGCATGCACTCAAGAAAATGAGGTATGAAAGAAAAAAAGTAGAGACTTTTTCTATCAAGAAAGAACACCATCAAGGATTCTACAACCAATCAATAATTCAAAGAATAAAATAAAATGCAAAGAAGAATCCAAGAAATGATATTGAGAAAGAGAAATCACTCAAAACTGTCCTGTCAAAATAATAGCTAGAAAAGGAAATTTCACATTTCTGAAAAAGATTTCAATCTCCAATAAATACAATAGGAATTGAAAAGCATAAAAAAACATAAAAAATCAATCAAAACAACTTCACAAACCAACCACAAACTCTGGGTAAATATCTCTACAAAAAACGATACAAAAGACTGAGTAGAAGAAGGCAAAAACTCTCAAAAAAGAGACTAGCACTCCCCCAGAAGGGTTCACGGAGTGTTGAAATGATCCCTAAGACACTGTAGGGGTGCATTGGTGCTCTAGTATGGCCTATAGGGGGGCGTTGGTCCTCCCATAAACTTAGAAAAAAAGAGCCAAAAAACATGCAAAAACTCACTCAGAATGCATGAAAATTGGTGAAATTGCTAGTGAAGGTAGGAGAAGGCAAATGGATGATGAGAAATCAGTAAAAGTGATCTGAAAGGTGGTAAAAGGGCAGTGGAAAATCAAGGAAATAAATACAGGATTTCCTTCCCCAGTGGAGTCGCCAATTTTTGTTACAGAGAAATCCCCCTACGAACAAGTGGATTCTCTCTTAGGCTCTAGACTCTTAAGACCAAGACATAAAAGTGCTATTGTGGACACTGAATTTCCTTTTCATGAAGCTAAACTATTCAAAGAAGAATAAGGAAGAAGATTAAATACCTTTTTACCGATGTTTGTCTTTGCTCGGTCCAGGTTGATCTTGATCTCCAAGTTCTTCAGAAGGTCCTACAATACAATGAGCAAAAACAATGAGACATACTCCATACTCTACCATGATTAGCTTCATAATGGATCTATGAAAGAAACAAGTTTATGAAATGTACAAAAAATTTAAAGGAAACGAGCCAAGCATAGATTTATATTAATGAAAACAAAGTGAGATGCTTACATCCATGGATATAGTTGCAACAACTTCACCAAACTCTCTTTGTCCAGACTCTTGCTCAAATAATCCACACATAGAATGTTGATGCTTCAATGATATCTCCCTTATGAGATCATAAGTTTGAAACATGAATTTGTGATGGTTGACTCTTGAGGTAGATACTTCCCTTGAACACTAAGGCATGACAACGTAAACTTGACAAGGACAAAAACTTGATAATGCAGTGGATACTGTGACTTTCATCGGGTGACCCAAAGGAGTAAGGAAACTCAAAGGATTGGTTCAGTGCAGAGGTTTAGCGGATTTAAATGCGTGCAAAGACAAAATGTCATGTTCAAGGGTGATTGTAAGGATTACTGGTAATGTTCTCAAAAACTGCTTGGCTTGCTTCCTTCAATTTTTCCCCCATCTAGATAGACGAGTACCTCTTTTTAATTTAATGAGCTCGAGGAGGGTAACACATGCTCGATATAACTCATCTTCGATAATTCCCTCTTCCTTTGTTTAACAAAATGGAAGAAGTAAGGGTTGTGTCCTATATGGGCCCTTCAATGTATTATTGTTTAACGAGTCCAAAGAAGGTAAACTCGGTGGTTTTTCATAATTAGAGAGTTTGAAAATGACTTAAAGATGACTCCAGTGTGGTCCTTTTTTGTAATTTTAGTATTGCGAGGCCAAAAAAGAGATAAATTATTACTCGAAAGACACCCTTTCAAACCTTTTAACGAGTGGGAAAGGAAGCAAGATCACTCGGAAATCATTTCACATTTAGAGAGTCTGAAAAGAGCTTAAAGACGACTCCAAGGAGTTCCTTTTTCGTGTATCCATGCGGGTCTAAAAAAGAGATAAAAGTTTACCCGACGCGTTCTTATGTGTTTGAGCTTGAGAATGAACTAAGACTATGCTCGTGAATGTGACAAGATGAAAAACCGAAAAAATTTCTCTGAAACCTGCCAATAATGTCAAAACTGCATTCTAGGGTATTAATAAGGCCTCCAAAATATTTTCAAAACCCAAAAATAACTATATATTAGGCAAAAATGAAATTTATAATAGTAAAATGGGGTAAAAATATCATTTACCATTTCATTTGTGCAAAGTTTTGTAGCAGTGGAGAATTTGTTCTTTGGAGGTGAATCTTGCATTGTTCGGTGTCGGAGCTATGGTCAGCCATTTTCCTTGCCATTTGGACCAGGTTAGTGCTCTTCTTCATTTATTTCATTTGTATGGTTCAGTTTTCATTTTTAGGCAATGGTTGGGTGCAAACACTAATGCCCTGGGTTGTCTCAAGCGCCCAAAAGGGCTCTATGCTCCTCTAGATCTAGTTGGGGAGTGCTACTCGTTTGTTAAAGTGCCCCTACAAGCTGATGAAAAGCATGCCAATGCACTAGTGTAGTGGTGGAGAGTGCGTTTCCCAAAAGCACAAGAAAAAATGCCCAAAATTTGCTAGTGCTTTCTCAAATCATGAATGATGTGTGTTCTAATTTTTTAAAGCACCCAGGTGGCTATTGTGGGGCTATGTTGGTGCACTCATGTGCATATGAAAGGGGCATTGGTGTTTATTAAGGTTGGTTGTCATTGATGTCAACCCTTGAAGAAATCCCCGTAGCATAAAGGTTTGGGTAATGGACCCAAAATTTTTTGACGTAAAGATGACTCATTATTGTATTTTCATGGTTGATAAGAAGTATAGATGGATGAACTCCAAAGTGGCCCCCTTATGGTGAAAGCCCTCACGGGAAGATGCTTTGAGGAGTAAGAGAACCCATGCCTAATTTTCGAATAATGAGATGAAGGACAATGAATTTGTCAGGTAAACTATCCTATATGGATATTTCTTTTCATTCCATTTCCGGTGCTATGTGGAACGTCACATAACTCCTCACGGTTAGAGAGTTATGGCCATGACAAGTTGGAGACCCCAGGTTTAGGCAATGGACCCAAGTTTGTTTGATGGATAACAGTATGAGTTATGATATATTTTTAGATAATACTATTCTATATGGATTGTACATGTCATTCCATTTCTGGTGGTATGTGGAACATCACATAACTCCTCACGGTTTGAGAGTTATGGCCTTATGAAATTGGAGGACCCTCATATGTCATGTAGAAGCCCCAAAAGGTCAAAGTAGTCAAAGTGGTTTAAGATATTTTAAAAGGTAAATAATAAAGTGAAGTAATGAGTGTATTATAATTCAAAGTTAATTCAAAATAAATTATTTCAATAATAAATTTAATGGAGAAATTAGAAGTGGGTTAACCCTAAAATAAGGAAAGTGGGGCCAAGTGACCTAGAAGATGTTTTTAAGGAAGCTACTTGGAGAGTATAATAAGAGGAAATGCTCTCTCATTTAAATCACATTTGCACATATTGAATATCTATAGGTGTCTGAGGTAACCCAGGATATATAAGCCGAAATTTAGAGGGAAGGTGAAGAAAAGAAGGCCGAAATGCAAGGAAGGATAAATTATTTTGATGGTGTTTTCTAAGGTGTTTCCGGTAAAAATGTCATAAATTATTCATAACAGATGCAAATTTAGTGAAACCAAATGTGTTGGTTAGGTTACCGTCTGTAGTATGTTTTGTAATAATTTCATATCAATGCTACATGAGGTGTATAGTTGATGATCTTGGTACATATTGATGATTCATAGTTGATGAGTAGTTGACACATGATTGGTACATACTTGGTACATGGTTGGATGCACTTTTTTATGGTACAGGTTGATTACAGGTTATTTGGTATAGGTTGGTGCATTGTTGATGCACTTGTTTATGATATAGGTTGATTATAGGTTGAGGTACATGTTGATGCATTGTTCAGATTTATTGGTACAGGTTTACAATGATATATCTCACAGTAACTGGTTGACAGTGGTTCCATCATTCTACTTCTACTTAAGAGTGGCAGGACGGGGCAAGGACAGGTGGTTGTAGCCACCTTCCAGTTTTAGTCGAAGAACATAGGGGGTTATAGCCTCCTTTCTAGTTGTAGCCAAAGAATTGGGGAGTTGGAGCTTCCCTCAGGTTGTAGCCTAATAAACTAGGGGGTTGGATCCTCCTTCCATTTGTAGCTGGAAAACAAAGGAATTTGGTGCTTCCAATGACTGTAATTCTTCAAGGCATATAAGAAAAAACATTGTGTGGTTTTCTCCCGATTCGAGTTTCCATATAAAACACTGGTGTATTGTGTATGTGTATGTTTGTTCATTTTTTCATTGCTTATTTACTCTGTAGTTATTGGATGATAATGCTTCATTTATATAACACTTGGATTATATGGTTAAAAAAGATTAAATTGCTCTATTACTAATTCACCCCCCCTCTCAGTAATCCAACAATTGGTATCAGAGCAAGTTCCTTCAGAAATCAGTTTAACCATTAAAAGGTATATCATGGAGAGTACCAACTCATATAAAAATGGAATACCACAATTTGATGGACAGAGGTATGCCTTTTGGAGCATAAGGATGAGAACATATATACAAGCACAGGGATTTCAAGTTTGGTAATCAATTGTAGATGAATACACAACACCATCAGTTCCAGCAACAAATGAAAAAGCAGTACAAATCAGTGAGAATAATTCCAAAGCCACAAATGCACTTTTGAATGGTCTCAATGATACAATTTTCACCAAAGTTGCACACTGTAAATCTGCTAAAGAGATTTGGGACAAGCTTCAAAATATTTATGAAGGAGATACAAAAGTCAAAGAAGTAAAGCTTCAGACTTACAAAGGTCATTTCGAACAACTAAAAATGAAGGAAGATGAAGATATCGTAGCCTAATTCTTACGAGTTGATGAAACAATGAATGCAATCAAAGGATTGGGAGAAGAAATTGAAGAATCTGTAATTGTTCAAAAGATACTAATATCTCTTACTATGAGATTCAACCCTAAGATATCAGCACTAGAAGAAAGATAAGATTTGGACTCAATAAGCCTGGACAAACTGCATGGAATCTTCAAAGCATATGAAATGAGAACTGAGCAGGAAAATCCATATGTAAAATACGCAACCTTCAAGGAATCCAAAAGATCAAAGAAAAAGAAAAAGGAACAAGACTAATATAGTAGCAGCAGTGACGCCTTGGAAGATGATGAAGAAGTGGCCAACTTCGTCAAAAGACTGAACAAGGGAACCAACGGTAGGTATAGAGGTAAGATCCCTCTAATTTGTTTTAATTGTGATGGTATTGGTCATTTTTATAACAAATGTCCTCATAATAAAAAGATAAATGATGAAGGTTACTCAAAAGGAAAACACACATATAAAGGCAAAAGAACTACAAAGAAATTTTTCAAGAAAAGCTTATAAACCAAAGAAGAAATCTCATCATGAGATGAAGAAGAAGTCAGTGACAATGAGACAAGAAGAGTTCTATTCATGGCAGTAAAATACTATAACAAAGAAGACTACGAAGAAGAATATGAAGAATCCAAAGAAGAATGTGAAGAAGTCGAAGAAGAAATTGAAGAGGTAGAAGTTGACTATCGAGAAGAATTAATGTGTGCCATAGAAGTTATCAAGAGAGAAAAGAAGAAAAACAAGAAACTACAAGCAGAACTAGACAAGAAAAATGGCACTCGAGAACGAGAACAAATGATCACAAAATTGAAGGTTCAAATAAAAGAAGATAAAAGAATTGAAGAAGCACTCAAAAAAAAACTAGAATAAAAGGACAAGATCATTGGAAACTTGGAAGCAGAGGTTGTCACACTAAGAAAGGATATTCAAAAGAAAAATATGCAGAATAGATCAAAATTTCTGGATGACATTATCAATAGTCAAAAATTTCATCTTGACAAGTCTAGACTTGGATACAATCAGATAGAAAAGGGATCAAGCTCCAAAACAACAAAGAAAGAAACAAATCCAAAGAGCTATGCAGAAACAATCAAAGAGGATAGGAATACATACAAGGAAGATTACAAGGATACTCCTCCACCAGGAAGATTCAGATTTCAAAATCAACAACAGACAGATAGGCCTCAAGAAGAGGAAGGATTCATAAGAGCACCTCCTTTTAGAAGATCTTCAATTCCTAGGTATCAAACTATATTTTTTGTTTTATTTTATGCATGTAATAATTTTGGACATAAAGTTGTGAATTGTAGAGCTAACAATAGGAACAATAACAACTTTGAGAGTTATACACAAAGGGATTATTCAAGGATACCTAGTGACACACAAAGAAGAAGTTACAACAGGTTTGAATCTTTGAACACTGAAGTGGAATGTTACAAATGTAACAATTTTGGACACATGGCCAAGGATTGCAGAATGACAGTCCCTCCTAAATAACCTCAACAGAATAACAACAATCACAAACAAGAACCTCAGAAAATGACATGGTTGAGAAAGAAAGATCAATATAACAATGAAGAATGCATAGTCTCTCTACAAGCTAAGCAGAAGAAACATAGTTGGTATGTTTACACTGGATGTTCAAAACACATGACAGGTGATAAAGACAAATTTCTTACATTACGAAAAGAAAAAAATGGATCAATCTCCTTCAGAAATGATAATTCATGCAAAATCATTACAGAAGGCACAGTCTGAATTGGGAACAAGAATGAAAAGGCACAAAATGTTCTACTGGTAGAAGATATGAAACATAATCTTGTAAGTGTGAGTAAAATGTGTGACCAAGGTCATAAACTTACTTTTGATTCAGAAAAGTGTGATATAAGAAAAGAAGGTTCAGGGAAATTGGTCGGTATAGCTACAAGAACTTCAAACAACATATATGTGTTAAGTGAAATTGGAAATGAAAAGTGTTGTTTAGGAAAGGAAGATGAAATTTGGCTATGGCATAGAAGAATGGGTCACATTCATTTTGATAACCTTGTCAAAGTCAACAAAAGAGAAGTAGTCAGAGAAATGCCCCAGATCACGAAAGAAACCAACACTTTATGCAAGCATTGTCAATAAGGAAAACAAACAAAGACCAGGATCAAATCAAAGGAATATTCAACAACAAGACCATTGGAAATTGTGCACACTGATGTAGTTGGACCAACTACATCAAAGGGATTAAAAGGTGAAAAATACTTTATGTTATTAGTTGATGATTATACAAGAATGACTGTAGTTTTCTTTCTCATGAACAAGTTAGAAGCTTTTGAAAACTTCAAGATCTACAAGGGAATGGTTGAAAATGAGATGGATTCAAGAACCAAATTCTTGAGATTTGATAATGGAGGAGATTTCACTTCAAAGGAATTTATGGACTACTGTAGCAGTCATGGAATAAAAAGGAAATTATCCGTTACTAGGACACCTCAACAAAATGGAGTTGTTGAAAGAAAGAATGGGACAGTACAAGAAATGGTTCGAACAATGCTAATGGATTCCAAATTGATACATATATTTTGGACACAGGCAGTGCATACAACAGTTCACATTCAAAACATAGTAATGCTCAAAAACAACATTGATAAAAATCCCTATGAGCTATGGAAAGGAAGACCAACAAATGTGAAGCACTTTAGAGTTTTTGGAAGCAAATGCTACATCAAAAGAGAATATGGAATAATGGGAAAGTTGGACTCTCATGTGGACAAAGGAATACTTGTTTGTTACTCAAGTACAAGGAAAGCATACAAGTGTTACAATCTAAGATTGAACAAAGTTGTGGAAATCATGAACGTAACAATTGATGAAACAGGCAGACCAGAATCAAAGGAAGAAGAAAAAAAATCAATGGAACAACTTTTTGAAGAAGAAGATGAAAAAGAAGTACAAGAGGAAGATTAATATGAAGAGAATCCAACAGAAAAAGAAGAGAAAGTTTAGAAAGTATCTCCAAAGACACCTAGAAAATGAGTACAGAAGAATCATCCTTCAAATTAGATTATTGGAAACAAAGATGTAGGAGTTGAGACTAGAAGAAAAATCCATTCACCAGAACAAACACACGTAGCACTCTTATCTACAATTGAACCAAATTGTTTTGAAGAATCCAACAAGGATGAATTTTGGAATAAGGCCATGGATGAAGAATTTGATCAAATAAAGAAAAATGACACTTGGGAATTGGATCCAAGACCAAAGAATAAGAATGTGATCGACACAAAATGAGTTTTCAAGAATAAATTGAATGAATATGGATAGGTTACAAGGAAAAAATCTAGATTGGTATGTAAAGGATATGCATAGATTGAAGGAATCGACTTTGAAGACACATTTGCCCCAGTTTCCAGAATGGAAGAAATCCATTTACTTTTAGCTTATGCATGCTCAAAAAATGTTAAAGTATATCATATGGACGTAAAATCATCTTTTTTGAATAGGGAACTTGAAGGAGAAGTCTACATTGATAAACCAGAAGGATTTAAGTTGTCAGAGAACACAAATTATGTATGTAAATTAAAGAAGGCCTTTTATGGTCTAAAACAGGCTCCTAGAGCATGGTACTCCAGACTGGATAAGTATCTGTAGTAGGTAGGGTTCAAAAAAGGAAGTGCAGACAACAACCTCTACATCAAGGTAAGTCAAGATAATATTTTATTAATTGAAATTTATGTTGATGATATTATTTTTGGTAGTGATGATGACAGGTTAAGCTAGAAATTTGCAAAAGACATGCCGAATGAATTTGAAATGTCGTTACTTGGAGAACTGTCATTTTTTCTGGGACTTCAGATACGTCAACGCAACCAAGGAATTATTATTTCTCAAACCAAGTATATTAGAGAAATGCTAAAGAGGTTTGGAATGGAAGATTCCAAAGTAGTTATCACTCCCATGCAAACTAGTTGTAAGTTGAGAAAATATGATGATTCAAAGTCTACATATCAGAGGAAATACAGGTCAATGATTGGAAGCCTACTATATGTGATAGCATCCAGACCAGATGTAATGCAAACAGTTGGAAAGTTGGCACGACTTCAAGTAGCACCAAAGGAATCACATGTATTAGCAGTAAAGAGGATATTCAGATATCTCAAAGGAACAAAAGAGTTTGGATTATGGTATCCAAAAGGAAAATATCTATCACTTATTGCCTACACAAATGCAGATTGGGCAGGTTGTATTGATGACTGACGAAGCACCAGTGGAGCAATGTTCTACTTAGGTGAGTGTTTGGTATCATGGATAAGCAAGAAACAATCATCAATATATTTATCTACAACCGAGGCAGAGTATATTGCAGCAACAACATGTTTTACACAGGTTCTTTGGATGAAACAAACTTTGACAGATATATAGGTTGAGTATGATGAGCCCATTCCAATATATTGTGATAATACAAGTGCCATCAGTATCTCAAAAACTCGGTGATTCACTCCAAGATGAAGCACATTCCAATCAAGTATCACTTTCTGCAAGAACAAGTTGCAGAAAAGAACATCAGAGTTGAGTATGTGGGCACAAAAGAACAAGTGGCAGACATCTTTATAAAACCACTTTCACGGGAATCCTTTGAATATCTTCGCCAAAGACTTGGAGTTATTTCTACTCCAAAATGAATGCTTTTTGAATTCTTTTTGAATGCTTATCGTATATGTCTTAGATGTACACGAGGAAGCACCATAAGAGGACAGTTCAGTCAGGGGAAGCATCCCCAGATAGAAAGATACCTTTGACATTGATGACAAAGGTGGAGAGATGTATCAGATGCAGAGGATAGAGGCATGGTTCTAGGGGGAGCAAATTTATCAGATGTATAGGAAAGAGGAAAATTTATCAGATATAGAGGACAAAGGCATGGTTCTAAGGGGAGCATGAGTGATATGATTTCAGTATTTCATCAGAGTGTTTCCATCAATGCCAAAGGGGGAGATTGTTTATTAAGGTTGGTTGTCATTGATGTCAACCCTTGAAGAAAGCTCCACAACACAAAGGTTTGGGTAATGGACCCAAGATTGTTTGATGTAAAGACGACTCATTATTGTCTTTTCATGGTTGATAAGAATTAAATATGGATGAAATCCAAAGTGGTCCCCTTATGGTGAAAGCCTTCACAGGAAGACGCATTGCGGAGTAAGAGAACCCATTCTTAATTGTGGAATAATGAGATGAAGGACAATGAATTTGTCAGGAAAAACTATCCTAGATGGATAGTAATTGTCATTACATTTCCTGTTGTATGTGTAACCTAACATAACTCCTCACGGTTAGAGAGGTATGGCCATGAGAAGTTGGAGACACCAGGTTTGGGTAATGGACCCAAGTTTGTTTGATGGATAACGATATGAGTTATGATATATTTTCAAATAATACTATTCTATATGGATATTAAATGTTATTTTATTTCTGGTGGTATGTGGAACGTCACATAAATCCTCATGGTTTGAGAGTTATGGCCTTACGAAGTTGGAGGACCCTCATATGTCATCTAGAAGCACCAAGAGGTCAAAGTAGTCAAAGTGGTTTAAGATATTTTAAAAGGTAAATAACAAAGTGAAGTAATGAGTGTATTATAATTCAAAGTGAATACAAAATAAATTGTTTCAATAATAAATTTAATGGAGAAATTAGAAGTGGGTTAACCCTAAAATAAGGAAAGTGGGGCCAAGTGACCTAGAATATGTTTTTAAGGAAGCTACTTGGAGAGTATAAATACAAAGAAATGCTCTCTCATTTAAATCACACTTGAGCATATTGAATATCTATAGGTGTCTGAGGTAACCAAGGATATCTAAGATGAAATTCTAAGGTAAGGTGAAGAAAAGAAGGCCGAAATGCAAGGAAGGATAAATTCTTTTGATGTCGCTTTCTATGGTGTTTCGAGTAAAAATGTCATAACTTATTCATAACAGATCCAAATTCAGTGAAATAAAATGTATTGGTTACGGTGAATTCTTTAGTATGATGTGTAACAATTTCATATCAATTCAAAAAACATTTCGTGCAGTGCACGCTCTACAAGGTCACTCTCTAGAATAAGCAAAAAATCAACAAGGTATGCCATTTTTTCTGTAACTCCTTTTCTGAGAGGTTCCAAGTAGTGACACCTGGAGGAATTACATAAAAACACTGAAGAACATTCTGTATCAGTTTCAGATATTTATACATTACAAGTACAAAGTTATGATTACTTCAAGTTAGGTGGCAGGACATGGAAAGGACAGGTGGTTGTAGCCGGAGAACATAGAGGGTTGTAGCCTCCTTTCTGGTTGTAGCCAAAGAATTGGGGAGTTGGAGCTTCCCTCAGGTTGTAGCCTGAGAAACTAAGGGGTTGGAGGCTCCTTCCAGTTGAAACTGGAAAAAAAAGGAAGTTGGTGCTTCTAATGAATGTAATTCTTCAAGACATATAAGAAAAAACACTATGTGGTTTTCTCCCGATTTGGGTTTCCACATAAAACACTGGTGTACTATCTATGTGTATGTTTGTTCATTTTTTCATTACTTATTTACTCTACAGTTATTGGATGATAATGCTTCATTGATATAACACTTGGATTATATGTTTAAAAATGATTAAATTTCTCTATTACTGATTCACCCCCCCTCTCAGTAATCCAAAAATTGGCCTCATAGATAAAGCAAACAATTTAAAAAAAAAAATCAACTACCCAAAAATTGCTGAAAAAATGTGATTAATGAACTTTGGTTGTTGATGATTGCAGGTGACTACAACAATAATCATGATCGAGTGGAAATAAAGAGAGCATGATCTTGATGATGTGGCCACCTTGCAAAGTGCTTGAACACGGGCCGCATTGAGTAATTGCGGTCTCCTCAAGTTCTTCAAAATGAAAAAAATGAAGAAAGAGATTCTTCTTCTCGAGCATATGATTGATCTATGGAACATTACAGAACAAGGGTTCCAAATTGGAATGCATCTTCTTACCATCGAGTTAGAATATTTATACTTCCTAACCAACCTCTTGAAAAGAGGGGTTCCCGTAGTTTTATCTGGACAGAGGATACTTCCTGCGCCTATGGATGAGTACCTGGAAAAGCATTGTGTCCCAGGAGTGAGACTAGTGGGAGGTAGAATCACAATCAAAGATATCAGGGACTTACCTCTTCAGTCCACTCTGTTTTCCATTATGAGTATAAAAGGAATTACCAGCATGCACCTAGTTTCAAGATCACAGGTGGCCTATGGTTTACAGTGTCTAGAGCCAACTCTGTTTAACTGGAGTGCAAGGTTCCTTCAGAATGTGAAGCAGTAGATTACGAGATGTAGAGCAGGGCAGCAGAAGCAGTTCGAGTATGGTTTATTCTTGGTTTCATTCTTCTTAGAATGCATTCCTCAAATGCAACCTCAAATTGCATTAGCAGTACGAACAGTGGGAGAACCACGTATGGAGCGATGGATTAGCCTGTCTTCAAGACTAGGCTCATATTCAAAGTTCAAATTCATCGGTGATTTCTTCACTTGGCTAAGACACCAATTGATTGTGATAGAAGACTTTCCATATGCCGGAGTGTATTTCTAGGGAAGCATGGACTTGTCTCTTCTAGAAGGGGAGGATTGGGATGCGTCAGGTGAGAAAAACGAACTGGTCAAGTGTTTTTTGATTTTAAACGTTATATATATTTTTTGTTTTGGACATAGTAGAGTTTCTAATGGATGTATCGTTTCATCATGAAGACAGGGGAGCAACATGTCTAGCAGAGATACCGGCATTGGGTGTCCCAAAGATGCTCAGGCAGTAGTAGTGGTAGGGGGTCTCCAAGAGGTGGAGACAAACCTTCATGGTCTTACGATGGGTATCCCTCATCTTGAGAGGGAGAACATACCCTTGCAATTGTGGAGATACATAGTGGGAGTTATTGAGAGTATTAACTCTTTTCTGAGACGAGTAGCCCATGTGGTGATGTGCTACTTGAAGCACAATGTGATGTGGGAGGACTAGGAACTCACTAATTTTTTTTTATAGTCTTTATGACGATGTTATGGGCATGAGGACCAAACATTTTTCCCTTCTATGGACTTTTTGATGTAATCAAACATTTTCAGTCACGTCGTATATATATACATTTCTGAGTTTTTACAGTGCCAAATGATTTTCAAATAATAATGTTTTTTATGTGATGTGTTTTAATTTACATGATGATATGTGA
Source organism: Picea glauca (assembly GCA_000966675.3). Classification (NCBI taxonomy): domain Eukaryota; kingdom Viridiplantae; phylum Streptophyta; class Pinopsida; order Pinales; family Pinaceae; genus Picea; species Picea glauca. Next base: position 174,910 of record JZKD02S1749525.1, on the reverse strand, counting down.
TGTGATTTATTTACTTTATGAAAACTTATCTATGTGCAAGATACCTATTCATGATGTAATTTTCTAACGAATCTGAAATGGTATTGAGTTCTCTTGGTATGTGTTTGTATTCGATAAAATCAAACATTCATTCAAGACGACGAACTTGTAAGTGGAGATGTAGTAGGATAGGATTGCAAATAGCGTAGATTCTATTAAGTTGACAGACCACAAGTTGGGAGTCTAGGTTGACAATCATGCAAGAAACGCCTAGGGAGGAGGCTTAGGTTAAAATTCCGATGACAACATGATATTATGCCATGTTGTTACTTGTTTATCCTAAGCAAGTACCTTCGGAACTCACCAACTCGTCAGAGTGGTAAATGAACCAAGCTATAGAAGCAATGTTCTAGGTGTGTCAACTAGCGCCATCTGCAAACCCGACAAATATAGGAAAGGAAGATGTCATCTGCACATGAAAACACAAGACACAGTATAAGTGGCTAAGGAAAAAACTCTAACACGTAAAAGAAGAAGACACATCAAACTAAAAATACATTAGTGTACAAAGCACGTATGCTATATGTTCTATGCATAGTACTTCTTAAGGTAAAGCCTGTTCTGGGGCTCACCCAGGGAGATTCCATCGTTGAACCTCACTCTGTTGAGGAGAGCCCTCCATAGAATGAGGGGATAAAGGGGTAGAATATTCCATATTTTATGGGGGAAGTCCATGTACCCTATGCAAATGGTGTGGAGGGTCGATGCTGGCAAAAAAAGTCGATGGAAAAAATCTATGGCCAACTAACGAAAAAGAAACAACATACACTAATCAAATCTAGGAATCAATCCAAGCAAACAAAACCTTCTCTCGATGACATACTAGTTGGTGATGGAATCCAATGTCGCATGATCAAGTCAAGAAGGGGCTAGGACATGGTGGAACAGTTACGATGGTGACCTACATAACAGACTTGCGTGTTGGTGCAAGTTTCCACACAGTAATTGTGGATTTACCCTCCAAGGAGCCCGAGTGAGTTTGACCAATGTTTGTTCGAGGTACAGTGAGACTTCCCTTCATCGTCACCTTGTGTAAGTACCTAAAGATTATGGCTACTAAGGACACCAACTCCCAATCAGTCCCTGGGTGGGTACATTTGACATTTCATTCTGAACGTATGAGTAGGATAACAAGTCTAAAATCCTTCAAGAGAATTGAGGACAAGTGGACCGATAGAACTCCAGAGGACCCCGAATGGATTCAGATTTCATGAAGTACTGAGACAAAATGAAACCAGTTGAACTTGAAGAAGAACCCTCAATATACGATGTAACCACTACAAACGTTTGAACCATCGAGGGATAATATTCATAACTCTACCGAATGCAACCTTGTGCATAACCCCTATGTGAGAGGGGGATCCCAGAAAGCCTATACGAAAATTGGATTTTTCTCTCCCTATCGTAAGATGCTAATGTTTGATTTTAATACTTTGGAGATTTGTAATTACAGCCTAATCCAATGTGCTAATCCTAGTCTAATGTTGGTGGAAAATTCTATAAACAAAATGTTCTAGATAAATTTTAATTAGCATTAATTTTGTAGTTGTTCTTTACTCAAGGGTGTATGAAAGTGAAACTGATGGTATTATGAATTAATCCACAAAAAATGCATAAGAAATGATAAGCAGTATTTTCTTTCAATGAATTCCTAAATAAGGGAAAAAGAAGAATGTTCTTTTCACTGTCAAACACTAAGATGCAGAATCCTCAATCAATTGTTTCTCAATAAACTCCAGTATAAAGCTAAAGATTTCATAGAATTTCATTCTAATATCCAAAAACAATCATAAAAAATGTATCCTTTTGCTTTATGTGTGAATGATAATCAATCTGATGTAAATCTCCCTATGTCATTCATACTTTAAGATCAATGAGATTCAAACAATCAGAAGCAAGTTTCACACAAACAAAAACACACTCTCGTCATGATTAAACAAGAAAGACAAAGGTAACAAAACTTGCAAAAAGAAAACCAAAAACTCAAAAAGAAGGAAAAAGGCTTGGACAAGATGACCTCAAAGATCAAATGGAATGGTGCATATACCTTTGAATTTCCTCACAAAATATTCCACTCAGTCAAATAAGTGAGAGGAAAACAATAAGTTGACTCTAAATCGTCTAAGAGAAAGAGTGAATTCAAGGTAAGGAAAAATCAATAAAAATTCCAAACAAAAGGTGGTAAATTCTCAGAAAATAGACTTTTGAAGGCCAAGACCAAGATGTATTGAGGTTGCAAGACTCCTAAGAAACTACCAACAACAATAAACTGAACTCAGAGAATGAAAACCTAGAAAAATTTTCACAGAAAAGGGCCAATGCTCTGGTGTAAAGGGCACTAGAGCGTTCCAACGCTCTATGTAAGACCAGCAAGGTGTGCACATGGCTAGACCCCCATGACCAAGAAAAAAAAGTGCTATTGTGGACACTGACTTTCCTTTTCATGAAGCTAAACTATCCAAAGCAGAAGAAGGAGGAAGAGTAAATACCTTTTCACTGACGTGTGTCCTTGCTCGATCCAGGCTAGTCTTGATCTCCAAGTTCTTCAGGAGATCTTGAAATACAATGAGAAACAACAATGATACTTCCTACTCTACCACAATTAGCTTCATAATGGATCTATGAAAGAAACAAGTTCATGAAACGTGCACAAACGTTAAAGGAATCAGGCCAAGCATAGATTTATATAAATGAAAAAAAAATGAGATGCTTACAGCCATGGATGGATGTGACTCAATCCTCAAAAAATGCATAAGAAATGATAAGCAATATTTTATTTCAATGAATGCCTAATTAAGGGGAAAATACTAATGTTATTTTCACTATCAAACACTAAGATGCAGAATCCTCAATCAATTGTTTCTCAATAAACTCCAGTATAAAGATAAAGATTTCATAAAATTCCTTTCTAATATCCAAAAACAATCATAAAAAATGTCTCTTTTTTATTTATGTGTGAATGATAATCAATCTGATGTAAATATCGCTATGTCATTTAGACTTTAAGATCAATGAGATTCATACAATCAGAAGCAAGTTTGACACAAACAAAAACACACTCTCGTCATGATTAAACAAGAAAGACAAAGATAATAAAACTTGCAAAAAGTAAACCAAAAACTCAAAAAGAAGGAAAAAGGATTGGACAAGATGACCTCAAAGATCAAATGGAATGGTGCATAGACCTTTGAATTTCCTCACAAAATCTTCCACTCAGTCAGATAAGTGAGAGGAAAACTATAAGTTGACTCTAAATCGTCAAAGATAAAGTTTGACTTCAACGTAAGGAAAAAACAATAAAAATTCCAAACAAAAGGTGGTAAATTCTCATAAAACTGAGTGTTGAAGGCCAAGAACAAGATGTACTAAGGTTGAAAGACTCTTGAGCAAGTGCCAACAACAAGAAACTAAACTTAAAGAATGAAAACCTAGAATATTTTTCACAAAAAAGGGCCAATGCTCTGGTGTAAAGGGCACCAAAGTGTTCCAACGCTCTGTGTAAGAACACCAAGGAGTGCACATTGCTCAACCCCTATGAACAAGACATAAAAGTGCTATTATGGACACTGAATTTTCTTTTCATGAGGCTAAATTATCCAAAGAAGAAGAAGGAAGAAGAGTAAATACCTTTTTACCGACGTTTGTCCTTATTCGATCCAGGCTGGTCTTCATCTCCATGTTTTTCAAAAGATCTTGAAATACAATGAGTAAGAACAATGATACCTCCTACTCTACCATGATTAGCTTCATAATGGATCTATGAAATAAACAAGTTCATGAAATGTGCACAAACTTCAAAGGAATTAGGGCAAACATAGATTTATATTAATGAAAATAAAGTGAGATGCTTACAACCATGGATGTAGGTGCATAAGCTTCACCAATATCTCTTTGTCCAGACCCTTGCCCAAATAATAAACACACCGAATGTTGATTCTTCAATGATATCTCCCTTATGAGATCATAAGTTTGATATTTCACAATGTTTCTATATGCTTTTACCATGAGAAGGCCTCCGTATATAAGCTTGGAGAGACCCAAACACCTTAGAGATTCTTGGGATAGGTTGACGATCTTTCTACATTAGTTGTGGATCCTCCCTAAGATGTAGCCTTGACCTTAGATTCGAATCCAACTGATTTCCAGGAGAAGGGGGATTTTTCCCTGATTCTCCTCAACAACCCAAAATTTGCTCAAACACGCCAGTGCTCCCCCAAAAGGGTACACAGAGCGATGCAACTCTCCCCCAAAGAATGCTAGGGACTGTTGGCACGCCCTCATAGTGGGTAGGGAAGCGCTGCCCAAAATTCCTTCAGAAAATCCTAGTGCTCCCACAGAAAGGTGTACAGGGTGTTGCAATGCTCCCCCAAAGGAGGCTAGGGTGCGTTGGCACTCCCTGACAGTGGGTAGGGGAGCATTGCCTTCCAAAAATCATTTTTAAGTGGTTTTCTTCATGGAAAATGATTTTTACTCCTCATCAGATGATTACTCCTTCTTAAACCATTCTTTGATGGTGTCTTAAGTGTCCTTATGGTTTCATTAGAGACACGACCTAGGCAATATGGTAGTATGATGTTTGCAACACTTGCAACACTAATAATGACAACAATGGATCATCATTGAAGTGAGTAATTTTGATGTGTAATAGATTACCCCCCAAAGTGTGAAGTTAGAAGATAGAAACTGATGATGAAAGTACTTTGTAGACTTTTCTGAGAAAGGTTATGGACTGAGAGAACCTAATAGAAGCTACACACAACCATCAAACAAATATTATGACATGTTTCAAACCCAGGGAAGGAATACCTATGCTTGAGTGATAAATACTTTCAAGGTATGGCCGTCATAAAATAAACTATGGATCCATAATTATATTGACAAAAGTGTATAGCCACTAAAGATACAATGTGAATCTATACTCATATGACCTAAACTGATCATAACCACAAAGAATACATAGTGGATCTACGAGACGACAAGACATAGCCACGACCAATACAAAGTGGATCTATGTGAAAGTATATGTTTCAACGTTCAAAAGAAACTCCGTCGCAACCTAGGAAAAGTACATATAAGAGTGATGACTCAACCTAGGGTCTTCTTACCAATCCCAATGTAGTACGAATCTAACCATGTGAAGAGATGTTCTGATCTCAAACATGGTAGAAACCACTTGATTACCAGTCAATGAGGTAAACCGTTAACAAGCATGAGGGAAATCACCATTGATGTCAATGATTCCCAAGGTGATCTATTACATTCCAATGAAAGTGAATGGATGAGATGAATTCAAACATCTATGGAATCATCTGATCAGAGGTCAATGATGTAAACCCACTGTTAGACGTGAGGAGGCCTGCCATTGAGGCATGTAGATTCAAAGGTACTAATTGGTTTCTACATCTAGCTCCTGGATAATGTGTTGAAGTCGACAGGAATTAACTCGTCGAAGGAGGGCCTTGGTGTATCCCCCGTCAATGACATGAAACTGACACAAAGATGTAATTGGTGGAAAAAATGAACATGGATTGACACAGGTATTGAAACATAAATTTTTGATGGTTGACTCTTGAGGCAGATACTTCCCTTGAACACTGAGGCACAACAACAGAAAAATGACATGGAACAAGACATGATGATGTAGTGGATACTGTGACTTTTATCGGGTGACCCAAAGGAGTAAGGAAACTCAAAGGATTGGTTTAGTGCAGAGGTTCAGCGAAAAAATGCGTGAAAAGATAAAATGTCGTGTTTAAGGGCGACTGTAAGAGTTACCGGTAATGTTCTCAAAAACTACTTGTCTTGCTTCCTTCAATTTTTCCCCCATCCAGATAGATGAGTAACTCTTTTTAGTTTAACGAGATTGAGGAGGGTAACACATGATCGATATAATTCACCTTCGATAAGTCCCTCTTCCTTTGTTTAACGAACTGGAATAAGTAAGGGTTCGGTACCATATGGGCCCTTCAATGTATGATTGTTTAATGAGTCAATAGAAGGTAAACTCGTTATTTTTTCATATTTAGAGAGCTTGAAAATGACTTAAAGACGACTCAAGTGTTGTCATTTTTCATAATTTTAGTCTCACGAGGCTGAAAAAGAGATAAATTATCACTCGAAAGATGCCCTTTCAAACCTTTTAATGAGTGGGAAAGGAAGCAAGATCAATCGGCAATCTTTTCATGCTTAGGGAGTCTGCAAAGATATTAATGACAACTCCAGGGGGTTCCTTTTTTGTATAACCTTTACGAGTCTAAAAAAGTGATAAAAGTTTACTCAGTTGCGTTCTCATGTTTTTTTGAGCATGAGAAGAAACTAATACCATGCTCGATATGCCCCCATCTTGAAAAGCTAGTGGCTTAACTCCAGAATGATCATCAAAGGTTGGATACATGCCCCCCAAGCTTCAATTCATTCATCGACTTTGAGGCTGTAACCAATTTCTCTACTAGATGGATAAAAAGGATATGGGTGGATGAAATGAAGGTTAAAAAATGAGACCTAACAAAAGACCCGACTCGACATCTATGAGATCTGGAAAAAGACTCCACCTAACAGGTGAGGTGATTGTTTCATTTTTTTAACGAGCTTTCCACAGAGAAGAGAAACTATGCTCATGTATTCTCGAGGAGGGTAACGCATGCTCGATATAACTCACCTTTGGTAAGTCCCTCTTCCTTTGTTTAACGACTATAATGCATGAAAAGATAAACTACCAATGTTTGTTATAGGATAATCCCCCTACGGACAAGTGGATTTCCCATTATATACTAGACCCCTATGACCAAGACTGAAAAGTGATATTGTGGACACTGACTTTCCTTTGCATGAAGATAAAATATTCAAAAAAGAGGAAATAAGAATGGTAAATACCTTTTACCGAAGTTTTTCCCTGCTCAATCCAGGATGATCTTGATCTCCAAGTTCTTCAGAAGGTCCTGAGATACAATGAGAAACAACAACCATACTTCCTACTCTACCATGATTAGCTCCATAATGGATCTATGAAAGAAACAAGTTCATGAAACGTACACAAACTTTAAAGAAAACAGGCCAAACATATATTTATATTAATGAAAACAAAGTGAGATGCTTAAATCCATGGATGTAGGTAAAACAACTTCAACAAGTTGTCTTTGTCCAGATCCTTGCTCAAATAATCCACACAAAGAATGTGATTCTTCAATGATATCTCCCTTATGAGATCATAATTTTGATACTTCCCAATGTCTCCCCTTTCACCATGAAGAGGCCTCTTTATATAGGCTTGGAGAGGCCTAACCACTTAAGATATTCTTGGGATAAGTTTAGGATTCTTTTCCTTTTGTTATGGATCTTCCCTAATATCAAGCCTTAACCTCAAATATGAATCCAAGCAACTCCATATATGAAGGGATTCTTCCCTCATTTCTCTCAACAATCCAAAGATTTTCTCAAAAAAGGACAAAACTCCCTCAAAATGGGGCACAGAGCATTGGAATGCTCTCCCAAAAGAGTTCATAGAGAGATGGAACTCCCTGATAGTGTATAGGGGAGCGTCGCCTTCCAAAATTGATTTTTTAGTGGTTTTCTCAGTGGAAAAAGACTTTTACTATTTGTCAAATGACTTCTCCTCTTCAAAACCAGTCTTTTGAGGTGTCTTGTAAGTGTTCTTGATAATTTTTTCTGAGACACAACATAGACAAGATGATAGTATGATATTTGCGACACTTGTGACAGAACTGTGACACTTGCGACATTGGGTAATGATGGCACTAGGTCATCATCGCAATGAGTAATTTTGATGGGTTACGGATTGCCCCCCAAAGTGCGATGTTAGAAGATGAGAATTGATGACTGAAGTCCTTTGTAAAAAAATTTAAGCAAGGGTACAGACTCAGAGAACCTGATAGAAGTTGCACACAGCCATCAAACAAATATTATGACATGTTTCAAACCCAAGGCAGACATACCTATGCTTGAGTGATAAAGACTTTCAAGGTATGGCCGCCATAAAATACATCGTGGATCCATAATTATATTGACAAAAAGGTATAGCCACCGAATATACAATGTGGATCTATACTAATATGACTTGAACCGATCATAGCCATGAATAATACACAATGGATATACGAGACGACAAGACATAGCTACGACTAATACAAAGTGGATCTATGTAATAGTATATGTGTCAATGTTCAAAGAACCTCCGTCGCAACCTGAGGAAAGTGCAGATAAGAGTGATGACTCAAACCAAGGTCTTCTTTATCGATCCCGATGTAGTACAAATCTAACCATGTGAATAAATGTCTTGATATCGAACATGGCATAAACCACTTGATTACCAATCAATGAGGTAAACCGTTAAGAAGCAAGAGGGAAATCAACATTGATGTCAATGATTCCCAAGGTACTCTATTACATTCCAACGAATGTGAATGGATGAGCCTAAGTCAAACATCTGTGGAATCATACAATCAGAGTTCAATGATGTAAACCCACTGTCAGACGCGTGGAGGCCTGCCATTGAGGCATGCAGGTCCCAAGGTACTAATTGGTTTCTAAGTCTATCTCCTGGATAATGTGCTAAAGTCGACAATAATAGACTTGTCGAGGGAGGGCCTTGATGTATCCCCCATCAATGACACAAAACTGACAAAGAGATGTAATTGGTGGATCAAAAGAACATGGACTGACACGGGTATTGGAATAGGAATTTGTGATGGTTGAATCTTGAGGCAGATACTTGAATCAACAAGGATGAAAACTTGATAATGCAGCGGATATTGTGAATTTTGTTGGGTGACGCAAAGGAGTAAGGAAACTCAAAGGATTGGTTCAGTGGAGAGGTTCGGTGGAAAAATGCGTGCAAAGATAAAATTTTGTGTTCAAGGGTGACTGTAAGGGTTACTGGTAATTATCTCAAAAAACTGTTTGGCTTGCTTCCTTCAAATTTTTCCCCCATCCAGATAGATGAATACCTCTTTTTAATTTAACGAGATCAAGGAGGGTAACACATTCTCTATATAACTCACCTTCGGTAAGTCCCTCTTCCTTTGTTTAATGAACTAGAAGAAGTAAGGGTTCTGTCGCAGATGGGCCCTTCAATGTATGATTGTTTAACGAGTGAAGAGAAGGTAAACTCAGTGATTTTTCATATTTAGAGAGTCTGAAAAGAACTTAAAGATGACTCTAGTGTTGTCCTTTTGCGTAATGTTATTCTCGTGAAGCAAAAAAAGAGATAAATTATCACTCAAAAGATGCCCATTCAAACCTTTTAATGAGTGTGAAAGGAAGCAAGATCACTCTACAATCTTTTCATGTTTAGAGAGTCTGAAAAGAGCTTAAAGGAGACTCTATGGGGTTCCTTTTTCATATAACCTTTACGAGTCTGAAAAAGTGATAAACGTATACTCGGTTACATTTTCATGTATTTACGAGCATGAGAATGAACAAAGACTAAGATCGGTACTCTACCCCCAGCTTGAAATCTAGTGGCTTAACTCGAGAATGATCATCAAAGGCTGGAGACATGCGCCCCAAGCTTCAATTCTTTCACCAACTTTGAGGTTGTCACCAATTTCTATACTAGATGGAGAAAAAGGATAAGGGTGGATGAAATGAAGGTTCAAATATGAGGCCTAATGAAAGACTCGACTCGACATCTACGAGATCTGGTGAAAGACTCAACCTGACAGGAGAGGTGATTGCTTCATTTTTTAATGAGCTTGACACAAGAAAAGAACTATGCTCAAGGCTCCAGGTTGAATCCCCATATTTTTGTTTCATTTTTTTAACAAGCTAGTTACAAAGAGGAAAAACTATGCTCGTATCTTTTGTTTCATTTTTAACGATCTTGCTACAAAGAGGAAAAATATGCTCAAAGCTTCTGTTTTAGTTTTTAACATGCTTGACACAAAGAAGCGAAACTATGCTTGTAGCTTATGTTTCATTTTTTAACGAGCTTGCCACATAGAAGAGAAACTATGCTCATGGACTCTTCTTGATCATGTCTTCCAAGAGGATAATGATATGGAAGGACACCATGTCAAGGGACAAAACTCGATCATGGCTTCCAAGAGATCTTCACTAGATGAAAGGAAAACACTCTGGAAGGAACACATGTCGAGGTCCGTGATAGGGGTAAGGATATCAGGCTCCAATATCCCTATAAATTATATCACCATGTCAACTATCGGATCTAAGTCATAAGATGTTGAGCTTACAGTGAGAGGCTCATCTTCATCGGCAACTGAAAGCATGGGAGACAATACCACATAATTGACTTGTGGCAGGGGTGATACGAACTGCATATAAGACCCATTTAGGGAGGTCATTGGATTGATGGTCATGTCAGAGCCAACAAATGAAAGTTGATCAATAGTCACCATTCTTCCATCGTGAGGGAAATATATCACACGAAAGAGAGTGGACACAATAGCTTTCATGGGATATACACAATCTCATCCAAAGAGTAAATCGAAACACAAGGGGTCTTGGACTACCATAACATCAATAAAGACAACTTTCCCTCCCAAAGTTACATGAAATTGAGGAAGGATCTCTAAAGGGTGACTGGTTCTTATGTTAAAAGAGAACAGAGTCTGGGTAACCGACAGAAGCTGAGGATAACCCAAAGCTTTCCAAGCAATAAAGGAAAAAATACTAACGGACAAACCTTCATCTATCATTGCATGAGGAATGTCCCAACCACAAACATGTACTATAATCTTGAAAGGAATGTGACAGGGAAGACAAGGTCTAGTTAGCACACCCCAATAAAAAAGGATGGCCTCATTACTTGGAGGGGGTTTCGCGAGAGAAAGAGGAATACCCCCCAGCACAGTAGATTCTGTATCAATGAGAAAAATGTGGGCAGAATGGGGTTTAATCTCTAGAGGGAGAGTAGGGTCAATCGATGATGGGATTGGATCAACCACGTTGGCACTCTTCATACGAAGAGTGGAATTGACCGATGAAGGAATCGAAACAACAAGTTTGGCACTCTTCAGATGAAGGATCAGACTGACCGAGGAAAAAACTAGATTAGTCACTTTGACACTCTTCAGATGAAGGGTGGGACTGATCGAGGAAGGAACTGGATTAGTCACTTTGACACTCCTCAAAGGAGGAGTGATATCGACCGATGGTAGAACCAAATCAACCACTTTGGCACTCTTCAGAGGAAGAGTGGGATTGACTGATGAAGTAACTGGAGCAACTACTTTGTCAACTGGTTCAACTAAGGATGTGACCAAATTGACGAAATGATCAACCAGACTGACGGGGGATGGAACTGGATTGACCATTATACCAAATAATGACAGGTTGGGGGAAATATTACGACAACTGGTTGGAAGTTGAATCTTTTCCAAAAGAGAAGAAGCCTCATCCATACGAGGGCAAAAGTGAGAATAATGATCACCTTCGCATAAAATACAAGGAAATTTGACAGTTGTATTCTTCTTACAAACCTTAATGTCACTAGTTTATGAGGCATCACCAACATGTCTAGCAGAGGCCGATGACGTGTAGGACCACATTTCTAAGACCTTGAGAAGACCAGGGAAATCCCTCAGAAAGTGGTCACCCTTACAAATACTGGAAGGAAATTTGGGTTTTTGATTGTTCATTTTAATCTTTTTGAACTCATCAACACTCCTAGTACTATTAACAGTAGCTGGTTTCTTAGATCCAACATCTAACATAGTTGGAGGCTTGGTCCTTTTCAGGTTCTTCTTATGATCAGCCTGGCTACCTGCTTTAGAGCTTTCACTAGGCAAAGAAGGAGAAAAGGAAGGAGACTTAATAGGTGAAGAAGGTGAAAAGTCAACATGAGGTTGACGTGTGGGTGGTGCACTGACATCTAAAGTATTAGGTGCAGCTGAAGCACTAGGAGGATTCGAGATCACCAGAGTGGGGAATAACCAAACCGGTAATCTTATGGTGAGTCTCGAAATACTCAGTGTGGCAATGTACGGAGGACCAAAGTTTCCAAAATAAGGAAAGGTGAAAGGTTCCTCGGGACAAGGGGTTCCTCCATCGGTACTCTCAAGATTTGATGCCATTAACACTGACTTGACCTAAGGTATACTAAGTAAAACAAACAACACACGCTATGAATCCGAGAAGAAAACAATCAAACAAAACTTCCCAAAATGAAACCACTAGTTGGTGATGAAATCCAACGTCGCGAGATCAATATAGAAAGGGGTGGGCATAGAGTAGGTGGATCAGCTATGTTTGAGACCTTCTTAATGGACTTACACCTTGGTGCAAGATTCCATGCAGTAAAAGTGGATTTACCCTCCAAGGAGCCTAAGTGAATTTGACCAATGTATGTTCTAGGTACAGTGAGACTTCCCTTCACCATCACCTCGTGTCAGACCTTGAATATTATGGCTACTAAGGTCACCATCTCGCATTCATCCCCTGGCCGGGTATAGTCAACAGTCCAATTTGAACGTATGGGCAGGATAACAAGTCTGAGATCCTTCAACAGAACTGAGGACAAATGGACTGGTAGAACTCTAGAGGACCCCGAATGGATTCAAAATTCACGAGGCACCGAGACCAAATGAAGACAGTTGAACCTCAAGAAGAACCCCCAATATATGATCTGACTACTACAAACGGTTGAACCACAAAGGGATAATCTCCATAACTTTCTAGAACGGAACCTCGTGTGTAAACCCTGTGTGAGAGGGGGACCCTAGAAAGCCTATATGACAATCGGATTTGATATCCCTATCGCAAGATGCTAATGTTTGTTTGACAACTTTGTAAAGTTATCCTTTCAACCTATTCCAAAGCCCTACACCTTAACCTAATGTAGGTTTCCTAACAAAAAATGTTAAAATGTCTGAAGAATTTTAGTTAAGCACTTGATTTTAAGGCCGTTGTTTACTCAGAGGTGTATGAGACTAAAAAATGATGATATTATGACTCAATTCCCAAAACATGCATAAGAAATGATAAGCAGTCTTTTCTTTCACTGAATTTTTATTTAAGGGAAGGAGAAGGATTTTCCTTTCACTTTCAAACACTAAAATGCAATGACCTCATGCAATAGTCCTCAATCAAAAATCCGATACAAGGATTGGTTCAATGTAGAGGTTCAATGCAAAAAAGAGTGTAAAGATAAAATGTCATGTTCAAGGGCGACTGTAAGAGTTACTGGTAATGTTCTCAAAAAATTGATTGGCTTGCTTCCTTCAAATATATCCCCCATCTAGATAGACGAGCACCTATTTTTAATTTAATGAGCTCGAGAAGAGTAACACATTCTCGATATAACTCACATTCGCTAAGTCCCTCTTCCTTTGTTTAACGAACTAGAAGAAGTAAGGGTTCAGTCCCATATGGGACCTTCAATGTATGATTGTTTAACGAGTCCAAAGAAGGTAAAATTGGTGATTTTTCATATTTAGAGAGTCTGAAAAGAAATTAAAGATGAATCCAATGTTGTCCTTTCTCATAATGTTAGTCTCACGAGGCCGAAAAAGAGATAAATTATCACTCGAAAGATGCCCTTTCAAACCTTTTAGCGAGTGTGAAAGGAAGCAAAATCAGTTGACAATCTTTTAATGTTTAGAGAGTCTGAAAAGAGCTTAAAGGAGACTCCAGAGGGTTTGTTTTTCGTATAACCTTTACAAGTCCAAAAAAGTGATAAAAGTATACTCAGTTACATTCTCATGTATTTATGATCATGATAAGGAACAAAGACTAAGATCGATACTCTACCCCCAGCTTGAAAGCTAGTGGCTTAACTCCAGAATGATCAAAAAAGGCAGGAGACATGCCCCCCAAGCTTCAATTCATTCACCGACTTTGAGGTTGTCACCAATTTATGTACTAGATCAAGAAAAAGGATAAGGGTGGATGAAATGAAGGTTCAAATACGAGACCTAACGAAATACTTGACTCAACATCTACAATATCTAGCAAAAGACTCGACCTGACAGGAGAGGTGACTGTTTCATTTTTTAATGAGCTTGACACAAGAAAAGAACTATGCTCAAGGCTATGGGTTGAATCCCTAGATTTTTGTTTCATTTTTTAACGACTTTGTTACAGAGAGGACAAACTATTCTTGTAGCTTTTGTTTCATTTTTAACAAGATTTCTATAGAGAGGAAAAATATGCTCAAAGCTTTTGTTTTATTTTTTAACGAGCTTGCCACAGAGAAGTGAAACTATGCTTGTAGTTTTTGTTTCATTTCTTAACAAGCTTTTCACAGAGAAGAGAAACTATGCTCATGGACTCTTCTTTATCAAGGATTCCAAGAGGATAATGCTCTGGAAGGACACCATGTCAAGGGACAAACTTCAGTGAGGGCTTCCAAGAGATCTTCACTGGATGGAAGGAAAACAATCTGGAAGGAACACATATCGAGGTTTGTAATAGGGGTAAGGAGATAAGGCTCCAATAACCCTACCGAAGATATCACCATGTCAACTATCGTATCTAAGTCATAAGATGTTGAAATTACAGTGAGAGGATCATCTTCATAGGCTGTTGAAGGCATGGGAGACAATGCCACATAATTGACCAGTGGCATTGGTGATACCGACTGCATATAAGACCCATTTAGGGAGGTCATTGGATTGATGTTCAAGTCAAGTCCAACAAACAAAATTTGATCAATAGTCACCATTCTTCCATCACGAGGGAAATATATCACACGAAAGAGAGTGGACACAATAGCTTTCATGGCATAGACATAATCTCGCCCAAAGAGTAAATCGAAATCAAAGAGGTCTTGGACTACCATAACATCAATAAAGACATCTTGCCCTCCCAAAGTTACAGGAAACTAAGGAAGGATCCCTAAAGGGTGACTGGTTCTTTTGTTAAAAGAAAACATAATCTGGGTAACCGGCACAAGCTGAGGATAACCCAAATCGTACGAAGCAATAGAGGACAAAATACTAATGGACAAACCTTCATCTATCAGCGCATGAGGAATGTCTCGACCACAAACCTGTACTATAATATTGAAAGGAATGTGAGAGGGAAGATGAGGTCCAGTTAGCACATCCGAATAAAAAAGTATGGCCTCATTACATGAAGGGGGTTTTGCGGGAGAAAGAGGAATGTCGTCAAGCACGGTAGATTTTGTATCAACGAGAAAAACGTGGGGAAAATTAGATTTACTCTCTAGATGGAGAGTAGGGTTAATTGATGATGAGATCGGATCAAACATGTTGGCACTCTTTAGAGGAAAAGTGGAATTTACCGATGAAGGAACCGTAACAACCACTTTGTCACTCTTCAGATGAAGGGTGGGACTAAACAAGGAAGGAACTGGATTAGTCACTTTGACACTCTTCGGATGAAGGGTGGGATTTACTAAGGAATGAACTGGATCAGTCAATTTGACACTCCTCGAAGGAGGGGTGGGATCGATCGATGGTAGAACCAAATCAAACACTTTGGGACTCTTTAAAGGAAGAGTGGGATTGACCGATGAAGTAATAGGAGAAACCACTTTGTCAACTAGTTCAACTAAGGATGTGACCAGATTGACGACATAATCAACCAGACTGATCAGGGATGGAACCCGAAGTAGAGGCAGGGGTGGTTGCAAGAATCATGTGTCTACAACCTTAACTGGGACATAGATATGTTATTATAACAATTAATACAACTCTTAGCACCATCAGTCCCTCGATATGAAATCACTATTCACTTCGTTGATAAAACAGAGCTTCATAGTATTCACACTAATCTACAGTATTTAAGCACTTAGCATATAAATGGATCAAAATGAGCAGATCAAGCACTAAGAATGACTATATTGATCATATCTAATATTCTCACATATCATAAGCATAAAGCAGAATTAGATCTATCTAAACATATCAAAGGACATAGAAAATAACATGTCAACACATCAAGACAAAGCACAAAGCACATAACACAAGGTTTACATGGTTCACCCCCACCCTAGGGCTACGTTCACCAACTCTTCTTTTTTATTGTCTTCAGTCAATCGTTATAAGAACAAACCCATCAAAACCCTTACTCTGCATAGGACAAAATATCTGCGTGTCTCGCTAGATCCTTATTCCTTGTGTTACATCACTAAGCCCTCCACAATATGCTACAAGGACCTGCACTTAGCTCTGCATGTCTCTTACAGTCATGTGCAAAGCACTTACAGACTCCACTTGCACTTAACATACATTCACATCACATAGATTCATTATTCTCCTCCTTCTTACATTGCCTATCCTTCTATCTATACATACAAAATAGGCCTAAACAAGGGTAAACCCATGGGACAACATCCTATTCCCGTTACATATTCCCAAAAAGGGGCCCAAGATCCCATGATATCCGCTTTGTCTTATCCTCCTCATTCGATAGGCTGTCGAAGTCCCAAAATAGGTCAACATGACCAAGAAACTCCCAAAACTTGGTCAAGAGCCAACATGCCCTCAACACTCACCTGTGACTCATCCTGAGTCACTCTGGTCTAAGAAATTCTGCTTCGAATGCCTCGAGCTTGGCTTGAGTTGCTTCGACTTGCTGCTTTGTTGTGGCCTCTTGTTTGGCGAACTCCTGGATTACTGTGTCATTCATTGGCCCTTCTAGGCATTGTTCTGCTACGGTGACAACCTATTCTAAATCTGCTTCTCATCTCTCTACCTTTGTAAACAACTAGCATGCCATATATTGCACAGATTGAATCCATTGAGTGACTTCCATCACTTTACTTTGAAGCATATGGATTTGTTGGTGAGTTGTGCATTATTCTTGAGACCTCTTCATGCTTTCTACAGCTGACAAGGCCTTCAGTTGTGCCTGTAGTGTATTTGTGTGATGCTTCGCTTCATGGAGCTATGACTCCAGTGTCTGTAAATCCGAGTTCTTAGTGAGGTTTTCATATGTCTGGGTACTACTGTTACTAAAATTCTTTCATTTCGATGCAAGAGCTTTTAGTCTATCAACTGTACTGCAGGCAGTTGCTTCCCTTAGGTATCTTATATCTTGAGGGGTCTCGGGCATAGTGCAGATCTCCAAGTCTGCTATGCATTGTTGGAGCTGTTGGATTACTTCTTCAAGTTGTTCCACCTACTATGGAACTCTCTCTTCATCCTTTACTTCAACGATTGTCATAGAGAAAAGTGATATGTTGACTCTTTCCTTTACTTCGAGTTTCTTTGCAAGCAACTGTTCCTTTTCTTTATGTAGCTGAGATTTTTCTTCATCGAACTTTACCTGGAGGGATAGCTTCTCTCATTCTGCAATACTGTGTTGATCTATAAGGTCTTCCTGTTCTTGCGCTAAAGCCTAGGTGGATTGTGTTGTCTCTTCCTGAGCTCGTCGAGCATACACGCTCGAGATTAAAATGATTAGGTTAAATTAGCTTAGATACTGCACTATAATAATCAACAAGAGTGCAATGATCATTGTATACAATAGAAACTTAGTCTATGGGCTTCAAATTCTCAGTTAGAAAAAGTGTTCTCCATGCATAGCGTGACGGGATAAGTAGACAACTCGACAGCGATTCGCTTGAAATGGTTATGAGCCTCCATTAACTCTTGTTCGATCTGTTATGGAACGGTCTAATGGTCTGATGACAAAACTTTATTTCCTTTCTTCCTGTTCGGAGAGTTGATCGAACAGTTATAATATCCTCAACGACTATATTGCTTTGCCATGGATAAGTGCCATGTGTTGCTATTCTGATATCCCAACGAAGTTCCAATTCTGCAAATTTTGTGTCTGCGAAGTTACTTCTGGAACCTTCTGCAACTTAGCTCTATTTTTACTTTGCTTCCTAACCTTCTTTCCAGTGAGCTTCCTCTCGGTAGTTCGTGTTGCATTCTGATTCTTATCTTCTTTTGAAATTATCACTGCGCGCTGTTAACATTCTTCCCTAGGGTTCCTAGATAACACTTCTTCTTTTTCTGGTATAGGTACTTCAATATTCTGTGGATCCTCTAGTGTTCTCTTAACTTCGACATCTGGGTTACCATCATTAAATATCTTTGATATGCTCTCCTATTCTTTAATAAGGCATTCTATCATTTTGGTCATGAAATATTTTAACTCATGTTTCTTCTCCTCCAAGACTTCTTCTTATTTCTTTAGTTTGTCTTGATCTCTGTCAATCCAGGGTTTTCCTATTAACATGGTAAATGGGGCGTTGTCCTCAATAAATTGAATAATATCAAAATCTTCCTCTGCTAAAGTTCCATTGATGGTCATAGGTATTTGAGCAATCCTTCCACAAAGGTTTACCATTTTTCCTCTGAATAACCCTAGTCCTCCTAATGAAGGAATCATAGCAGGCCTTCCTATAGCTTCCCAAGTTCTCTATGTCATGATATTCACCTGTGTTTCTTCATCTAGAACAAAATCAATGTTGAAGTCTCCTATTATTACTTCAAGGCATTCCTTGTCTTTAAATATCTCTGATAATCTAACATGTCGGTGGTCATTCAAGGTTTTTTTAAACTGTAGCAATGCTTGCTCGAATCCTTTGTCGTATTCTACCATAATCTCAGTTTCTGGATCTGCCTTAGGGTTCTCTTGATTTAGATTCAGTCTTTCAATCTTAGAAATCATTCTTGGGCAATCCAATACTTCATGTTCTAGAGGTTTGCAACAAAGACAACTAGGTATTTTCCCAGGGCATTCTTTAGAAAGATGTCCTGGTTTTCTACAACTATAACAGAGGGTTAATCCTCTCTTTCTCTTAAATGATCCCCAAGCTCTTCTGTACTGCACACTAGGATCATAGGAGCTAACCTGAAATAAATTGTTTCTGGTATCTTGCATCCATTTTTTAGTCCAAACATTCTTTCTATGCATAGGTATAACATATCTTTCACTATTCTTGTCAAATCTATTAATATCAAATCTTCTTTCATCTATCAATACCCTAGTTTTCAAACTAGGACAAATTTTATTAAACATACCTAGATCAATACTCTAGAAACAAAAATTTCCATTTATCTTACTTCTAGAGAGCACAAAGCTTCTAGATCTAAAACTTTTAACTATTCTTACCTTTATCAGAGCATAGAGCTTGCATATCTTACCTCTTTTAATCATAAATTCTCACTTTTACCTTTCTTAGAGCACAAAGATTTTAGATATTTCTTCTTTCCTTCAGATCTGACCTCTTTTCTTCAAGTCAGGCTTCTTTATTTTAGCACAGAGCTTTATAACTCAAGTAGAATATTGCGCACTAGGGAACAGATCTATGCACAGAGATTTCACAATCCCAAGTCGAACCTTTGCACACAACTTTTTCTTTCTCAGTTCCCAACAATCACAGTTTCAGGTCCCGACAATGGAACCATTTGTTGGCACAAGGGTAGACCCAAGGTTCAACTCTACAAAAACACACCAACAAATCCCTAATTACCATCCCTTTCAACAACACCTATGAAGTAGAAGAAGTCTCACCCAAGGTAAAGGCAGGGGTGGTTGCAAGACTTAGGTGTCTGCAACCTTAACTGGGACACAACTCTGTGAATATAACACTTAATACAACTCTTAGCACCATCAGTCCCTCGATATGCAATCACTATTCACTTTGATGATAAAATAGAGCTTCGCAGTATTCACACTAATCTACAATATTTAAGCACTTAGCATATAAATGGATCATAATGAGCATATCAAGCACTAAGCATGACTATCTTGATCATATCTAATACTCTCACATAGCATAAGAACAAAGAAGAAGTATATCTATCTAAACATATCAAAGCACTTAGAAAATAACATGTGAACACATCAAGACAAAGCACAAATCACATAATACAGGTTTTACGTGGTTCACCCCCACCCTAGGGCTACATCCACCAACTCTTCTTCTTTATTGTCTTCAGTCAATCATTTATAAGAACAAATCCATCAAAACCCTTACCCCGCATAGGATAGAAGATCTGCACAACTCACTAGATCCTTCTTCCTTGCATTACAACACTAAGCCCTCCACAATATGCTACAAGGGCCTACACTTATCTCTGCAAGTCTCTTACAGTAATCCATAAAGAACTTACAAACTCCACTTGCACTTAGAATACATTCACATCACATAGATGCACTATTCTCCTCCTTCTTACATTGCCTATCCTTTTATTTATACATACAAAATAGGCCTAAACATGGGTAAACCCATGGGCCAGCATCCCATTTCCATTACATATTCCCAAAAAGGGGGCTGAGATCCCGTGATCTTCGCTTCATATTATGCTTCTCCTTCAATAGGCTGTCGAAGTCCCAAAATAGGTTAACATGACCAAGAAACTTCCAAAAATTGGTCAAGGGCCAACAAACCCTGAAGATTATGGCTACTAAGGTAACCAACTCGTAGTCATCCCCTAGGCGGGTACAGTCGACACTCCAGTCCGAACGTATGGGAAAGATAACAAGTTTGAAATCCTTCGAGAGAACCAAGCACAAATGGATCGGTAAAACTCCAGAGGACTCTGAATGGATTCAGAATGCACGAATCACTAAGACCAAATGAAGATAGTTGAACCTTAAGAATAACCCCTAATATACGATTTGACTACTGCAAACGGTTTAACCATGAAGGGATAATCTTCGTAACTCTCCCGAATATGACCTCGTGCGTAAACCCTGTGTGAGAGGGGGATCCTAGAAAGACTATACGACAATTGGATTTTCTCTCCCTATCGCAAGATGCTAATGTTTTTTTGACATCTTTGGAAAGTTATCCTTTGAACCTATTCCAAATCCCTACACCTTAAGCTAATGTAGGTTTTCTAACAGAAAATGTAAAAATGTCTGATGAATTTTAGTCAAACTCTTGATTTTAAGGCTTTTGTTTACTCAGAGGTGTATGAGAGTGAAAACTGATGATATTATGATGTGATTCCCAAAACATGCATAAGAAATGATAAGAAGTCTTTTCTTTCAATAAATGTCTATTTAAGGGAAGGAGAAGGATTTTCCTTTCACTTTAAAACACTAAGATGCAATGACCTTATGAAATAGTCCTCAATCAAAAATATGATACAATGCCAAAATGTTTATATGTGACTGATAATCAATTTGATGTAAATATTTCTATGTTAATCAAACTTCAAGATCTGTGAGATTTAAGCAACCTAGAAGCAAACTTCACATAAACAAAAACACACCCTTGTTGTGATCAAAAAAGAAAAAAGAAAACCAATCTAGATAGGAGGAAATTGTTGGAGAAAAGACCTCAAATATCAAAATGAAATAGTGAAAAGATCTTTGAATTTCCTTACAACAACTTTTGGTCAATCAGATAAGTGAGAAAGAAGTAGATCGAATCCAAATCTCAGGAAAGAAGAGTGACTCAAAGAAAGGAAAATAGATGTAAAAAATCCAAACAAAACAATATTAATCCTTAGAAATGAAATAATTGGAAGCTAAACAAGGACACACTAAGATAGCATAAACCTTGAGTAGAAGAATCAACAAAAACAAGACTGAGAAAAACTACTCCCAAAAAGGTTTTTGCAGAAAGAGGGGAAATGCTCTGGTTTCAAGGGTACCAGAGTGTTTCAATGCTCTCTTGGAGCCTGCCAGGGAGTGCCAATGCCCTGGTGGTAAAGGGAGGCGAGCATTGGCTTCTCATAACTCAAAATTTTTCCCAGAAATAAAAAAAACTCAGGAAAAATGCAAAAATTTAGTGTGTAAGATGAATCCAAGAGCCAAAAACACATCTAAGGATCAGAGACAAAGCATGCATAAGATTAAAAATTGAGCAAAGGCCAAAAAAATCCTGAGGAAAGGAATCAAAAATCAAAGTTCCTCCCCAGTGGAGTCACCAATTTCTCAACCAAGGGTCTTCTTTACCAATTCCAACGTAGTACAAATATAACCATGTGAATAGATTTCCTTATGTTGAACATGGTAGAAACCATTTGATTACCGGTCAATGAGGTAAACCATTAACAAGCGTGATGGAAATCACCATTGATGTCAATGATTCCCAAGGTACTCTAGTACATTCCAACGAATGTGAATGGATGAGCTGAAGTCGAACATCAGTGGAATCATCCGATCAGAGGTCAATGATGTAAACCCATTGTCGGATGTGAGGAGGCCTGCCATTGAGGCATCCAAGTCCCAAGGTACTAACTAGTTTCTAAGTCTAGCTCCTAGATAATGTGTTGAAGTTGACAGGAATAGACATGTCGAGGGGGGGCCTTGGTGTATCCCCCATCAATGACATGAAATTGACACAGAGATGTAATTGGTGGATCAAAAGAACATGGACTGACATGGGTATTGGAACAAGAATTTGTGATGGTTGACTCTTGAGGAAGATACTTCCCTTGAACACTAAGGCATGACAGCAGAAACTTGAAAAGGACCAAAACTTGATAATGCAGTGGATATTGTGACTTTCGTCAGGTGACCAAAAGGATTAAGGAAACTCAAAGTATTGGTTCAGTGCAGAGGTTCGGCAGAAAAAAGCATGGAAAGATAAAATGTTGTGTTCAAGGGAAAATTTAATCCCCCTACAGACAAGTGGATTATCTCTTGGATACTAGACCCCTATGACCAAGATAGAAAAGTGTTATTGTGGACACTGACTTTCCTTTTCATGAAGCTAAACTATCCAAAGAAGAAGAAGGAAGAAGAGTAAATACATTTTTACCAACGTTTGTCCTTGCTCGATCTAGGCTGGTCTTGATCTCACAGTTCTTCAGAAGGTCCTGAAATACAATGAGAAACAACAATGATACTTGTTACTCTACCATAATTATCTTCATAATGGATCTATGAAAGAAACAAGTTCATGAAACATGAACATACTTTAAACTAAACAGGCCAAACATAGATTTATATTAATGAAAACAAAGTGAGATGCTTACAACGATGGATGTAGGTGAAACAACTTCACCAAGATCTCTTTTTCCAAACCCTTGCTCAAATAATCCACACATAGAATGTTGATTCTTCAATGATATCTCCCTTATGAGATCATAAGTTTGATACTTCACAATGTCTCAATGACCGAGTTTTGTCCAGCCTTTGATGATCATTCTGGAGTTAAGTCACTAGATTTTCAACCAGGGGGCATACCGAGCATGGTCTTAGTTCCTTATCATGCTGAAAAAAACATGAGAATGAAAGAGAGTAAAGTTTTAGCCCTTGACATGGTGATCTCTTCAGAAGGGATATTGGAGCCTGGTCTCCTTACCCCTGTTGTGGCCCTCGACACATGTTCCTTCCAGAGCATTCTTCTTCCATCCAATGAATATATCTTCGAAGCCATGACCGAGTTTAGTACCTTGACATGGTTTCCTTCCAGAGAATTATCCTCTTGGAAACCATGATCAAGAAGAGTCCATGAGAATAGTTTTGCTTCTCTATGGAAATATTGTTAAAAAATGAAACAGAAGCCACGAGCATAGTTTTTCTTCTCTATGGAAAGCTCGTTAAAAAATGAAACATAAGCCATGAGCATAGTTTCTCTTCTCTGTGGCAAGCTCGTTTAAAAAATCCAGTTTTTGGGAACATTACAGGACACTCTTACGGTCTCCCTTGAACACGACACTTTGTCTTTTCATACATTTTAATCCATTGAACCCCTGCACTAAACCAATCCTCTGAGTTTTCTTACTCCTTTGGGTCACCCGACGAAAGTCACTGTATCCCTTGCATCATCGTGTTTTGTTCCATGTCATGTTTCTACTGTTGTGCCTTAGTGTCCAAGGGAAGTATTTCCCTAAAGAGTCAACCATCACAAATTCTTGTTCTAATACCCATGTCAGTCCATATTCTTTTGATCTACCAATTACATCTCTGTGTCAGTTTCGTGTCGTTGAAGGGGGATATGCCAAGGACCTTCCTCGACGAGTCTATTCCTGTCGACTTTTGTACAATGGCAGGGGTCTATACAAAGAAACTATGCTCGTGGCTTCTATTTCATTTTTTAACGAGCTTGCCACAGAGAAGTGAAACTTTTCTCATGGCTTCTATTTCATTTTTTAACAAGCTTTCCATAGAGAAGTGAAACTATTCTCGTGGAATCTTCTTGATCATTGTCTCCAAGAGGATAATTCTCTGGAAGGAAACCATGTCAAGGGACAAAACTCGATCATGGATTCCAAGAGATCTTCATTGGATGGAAGAAGAACGATTTGGAAGGAACACATGTCGAGGGCCGTGAGAGGGGTAAGGAGACTAGGATCCAATATCTCTACCGAAGAGATAACCATGTCAAGGGCTAAAATTTTACTCAGTTGCATTCTCATGTTTGTTCGAGCATGATAAGGAACTAAGACCATGCTCGGTATGCCCCCAGCTTGAAAAGCTAGTGGATTAACTCCAGAATGATCATCAAAGGCTGGAAAAAACTCGGTCATGGCTTCCAAGACCCTGACCGAGTCTTGTCTAGCCTTTGATGATAATTCTGGAGCTAAGCCACTAGCTTTTCAAGTTGGTGGCATACTGAGCATGGTCTTAGTTCCTTCTCATGCTTGAAAAAACATGAGAACACAATCGAGTAAACTTTTATCCCTTGATATGGTGATCTCTTTGATAGGGCTATTGGAGCCTGATATCCTTACCCCTATCGGGGAATCAACATGTGTTCCTTCCAGAGCATTCTTCTTCCATCCAACGAAGATCTCTTGGAAGCCATGACTGAGTCTTGTCCCTTGACATGGTTTCCTTCCATAGAATTATCTTCTTGGAAACCATGATCAAGAAGAGTGCATGAGCATAGTTTCTCTTCTCTGTGGAAAGCTCGTTAAAAAATGAAACAGAAGCCATGAGAATAGTTTTGCCTCTCTGTGGCAAGCTCGTTCAAAAATGAAATGGAAGCCATGAGCATAGTTTCTCTTCTCTGTGGCAAGCTCGTTTAAAAAATGCAGTTTTTGGGAACATTACAGATCACTCGTACGATCGCCTTTGAACATGAGACTTTATATTTGTATACATTTTAATCCATTGAACCTCTGCACTGAACCAATACTCTGATTTTTCTTACTCCTTTGGGTCACCCGACGAAAGTCACTGTATCCATCACAGCATCATGTTTTGGTGCATGTCGTGTTTGTGCCATTGTGCCTCAGTGTTCAAGGGAAGTATCTCCCTCAAGAATCAACCATCACAAATTCTTGTTCCAATACCCATGTCAGTCCATGTTCTTTTGATTCACCAATTACATCTCTGTGTCAATTTTGTGTCGGTGATGGAGGATACACCAAGGCCATCCCTCGACGAGTCTATTCCTATCGACTTCAACACATTATCCATGAGCTAGACTTAGAAACCAAAAATAACTATATCTTAGGAAAAAATGAAATTTATAATAGTAAAATGGGGTAAAAATATTATTTACCATTTCATTTGTGCAAATATTTGTAGCAGTGGAGAATTTGTTCTTTGGAGGTGAATCTTGCATTGTTCGGTGTCAGAGCTATGGTCAAACATTTTCCTCTTCATTTGGACTAAGTTAGTGCTATTCTTCCTTTCTTTCATTTGTATGGTTCAAATTTCATTTTTAGGCAATGATTGGGTGCAAACATTTATTCCCTTGAATGGAGTTTTGACATTATTAGCAGGTTTCAGAGAAGTTTTGTTGGTTTTTTCATCTTTGGTAGGCTCCAATAGCCCTACCAAAGAGATCACCATGTCAACTACCAAATATAAGTCATCGGAAGTTGAAGTCATGGGAGACAACAGACAAGTGGATTCTCTCTTGGATACTAGACCCAATGATGACCAGCACAAAAAAGTGTTATTGTGGACACTGACTTTCCTTATCATGAAGATAAACTATCCAAAGAAGAAGAAGGAAGAAGAGTAAATACCTTTTTACCGACGTTTGTACTTGCTCGATCCACTCTGGTCTTGATCTCCAAGTTCTTCAGAAGGTCTTGATCTGTTACACATCAAAATTACTCACTTCAATGATGAACCATTGTCGTCATTACTAGTGTTGCAAGTGTCGCATTTTTGGTCGCAAGTGTCGCAAGTGTGGCAAACATCATACTCCCATATTGCCTTTTTCGTGTCTCTAACAACATTATAAGGACACTTAAGACACCTTCAAATAATTTTTTAATAAGGAGAAATCATCTGATGAGGAGTAAAAAACATTTTCCATGAAGAAAACCACTTAAAAATGATTTTTGGAAGGCATCGCTCCCCTGTGCACTGTCAGGGAGTGCCAATGCTCCCTAGCCTTCTTTTGGGGAGCGTTGGAGCACCCTGTACACCCTTCTGGGGGAGAAATAGGATTTTATAAAGGGATTTTGGGTAGCACTCCCCTACCCACTATCAGGGAGTGCCAACGCTCCCTATCCTTCTTTAGGGGAGCATTGCAATGCTCTATGCAGCCTTTTGAGGGAGTGCTGGTCTGTTTGAGCAAATTTTGAGTTGTTGAAGAGAATCAGGGAAAGATCCCCCTTATCTTGGAAATCAGTTGGATTCAAATACCGAGGTCAAGGATGGATCTTATGGAGGATCCACAACTGAAGGAGAAATATCCTCAACCTATCCCAAGAATATCTAAGGTGGTTGGGTCTCTCCAAGCTTATACAAGGAGGCCTTCTCATGGTAAAAGAATATAGAGGCATTGTAAAGCATCAAACTTATGATCTCATAAGGGAGATATCATTGAAGCATCATAATTTTGTGTGTGGATTATTTGAGCGAGGGTTGGGACAAACAGAGTTTGGTGAAGTTGTTGCACCTACATCCATGGCTGTAAAAATTTCACTTTGTTTTCATTAATATAAATCTATGCTTGGCCTGTTTTATTTAAAGTTTGTGTACGTTTAATGAACTTGTTTATTTCATATATCCATTACAAAGATAATCATGGTAGATTAGGAAGTATCATTGTTTTTTCTCATTGTATTTCAGGACGTTCTGAAGAACTTGGAGATCAAGATCAACCTAGAACTAGCAAGGACAAACATCGGTAAAAGGTATTTACCCTTCTTCTTTCCTGTTCTTTGAATAGTTTAGCTTCATGCAAAGGAAATTCAGTGTCCACAATATCACTTTTCTATATTTTTCATAGGGGTCTAGTATCCAAGAGGAAATCCACTTGTTTGTAGGGGGATTATCCTATAACAGAAATTGGTGATTCCGCTGGGGAGGAACTTTCATTTTTTATTCCTTTTCTAAGTCTTGCTTTGGCCTTTGCTCATTTTTTAATCTTATGCATGTTGTGTCCCTGATCCTTATATGTGTTGTTGGCTCTTGGATTCATCTTACACACTGAATTTTTGCATTTTTCCTGAGTTTTTTTTTATTTCTGGGCAAAATTTTTAGTTTTGAGAGGTGAGCATCCCCTGCCTTTACCACCAAGGCGTTGGCACTCCCTGGAAGGCTCCCAAAGATCATTGCAATGATCATGTACCCTTGACACTAGAGCACTGCCCCTCTTTCTGCAAAAATATTCTTGGGAGTAGTTTTTCTTAGTCTTCTTTTTGTTGATTCATCTGCTTAGGGTTTATGCTATCTTAATGTGTCCTTGTTTAGCCTCCAATTATTTGATTTCTAAGGATTAATGATGTTTTGTTTGGATTTATGACATCTATATTCCTTTCTTTGAGTCACTCTTCTTCAATGATATTTAGAGTCGATCTACTACTTTCTCACTTATCTAATTGATTGAAAGTCGTTGTAAGGAAATTCAAAGATCTTTTCACTATTTCATTTTGATCTTTGAGGTATTTTCTCCTAGTGTTTCCTCCTGTCTGGATTTGGTTTTCTTTTGTCTTGTTTGATCACAATGAGGGTGTGTTTGTTTTTATGTGAAGTTTGCTTCTGGGTTGCTTAAATCTCACAGATCTTGAAGTTTGATTAACATAGGAATCTTTACATAAAATTAATTAACAGTCACATATAAAGATTTTAGCATTGTATCGTATTTTTTATTCAGGAATATTGCATGAGGTCATTGCATATTAGTGTTTGAAAGTGAAAGGAGAATCCTTCTCCTTCCCTTAAATAGACATTCATTGAAAGAAAACAATGCTTATCATTTATTATGCATGTTTTGGGAATTGAGTCATGATATCATTAGTTTTCACTCTCATACACCTCTGAGTAAAGAACAACCTTAAAATCAATGCTAAACTAAAATTTATCAGACTTTTTTACATTTTTGTTAAGAAAACCTACATTGGCTTAAGGTGTTGGGCTTTGGAATAGGTTGAAAGGATATCTTTCCAAAGCTGTCAAACAAACATTAGCATCTTGCGATAGGGAGAGCAAATCCAATTGTTTTATAGGCTTTCTAGGATCCCCCTCTCACACAGGGGTTACGTACGAGGTGGCATTAGAGAGAGTTATGAAGATTATCCCTCTATGGTTCAACTATTTGTAGTAGTTAGATCATATATTGGGGGTTCTTCTTGAGGTTAAACTGTCTTCATTTGGTCTCAGTGCTTCGTGAATTACGAATCTTTTCGGGGTCCTCTAGAGTTCTCCCGGTCCATTTCTCCTTAGTTCTCTAGAAGGATTTTGGACTTGTTATCCTGCCCATAAGTTTGAACTGGAATGTGGAATGTACCCGCCCAAGGCCTGACTATGAGTTGGTGACATTAGTAGCCATAATATTTAGGGTATTACATGAGGTGACAGTGAAGGGAAGTCTCACTGTACCTGAAACAGACGTTGGTCAAAATCACTCGATCTCCTTGGAGGGTAAATCCACATTTAATGCGTGGAATATTGCACCAAGGCATAAGTCCATTAAGAAGGTCTCCAACGTAACTGATCCACCCACTCTATCCCTGCCCCTTCCTATATTGATGTTGCGATGTTGGATTTCATCACCAACCAGTGGTTTCAATGTGGGAAGTTTTGTTTGATTGTTTGCTTTTAGATTCATAGCGTGTGTTTTTTTTTTTACTTACTAGACCTTAGGTCGAGTCAGTGTTAATGGAATTAAATCTTGGGAGTACCAATGGAGGAACCCCTTGTCCCGGGGAACCTTTCACCTTTCCTTCTTTTGGAAACTTTGGTCCTCCATACATTGCCACAATGAGTCTTCCGGGACTCACCATCGGATTACCGGTTTGGTTATTCCCCACTTGGGTGATCTCAAATCCTCCCAGTGCTTCAGCTGCACCTAATACTCCATATGTTAGTAAACCACCCACACATCAACCTCATGTTGAATTTTCACCTTCTTCACCCATTAAGTCTCCTTCCTTTTCTCTTTCTTCGCCTAGTGAAATCTCTAAAGCAAGTAGCTAGGTTGATTAGAAGAAGAATAAATGAAAAGAGAAGAAGAAGAAGAACCCAAAAAGGACCAAGCCTCCAACTACATCAGATGTTGGATCTAAGAAACCAATTACTATTAATAGTACTGGGAGTCTTGATGAGGTCAACACAATTAAAATGAAGAATCTAAAACACAAATTCCCTTGCAGTCTTTGTAAGGGTGACCACTTTCTGAGGGATTTCCTTGGTCTTCCCAAGGTCTTAGAAATGTGGTCCTCCATGTCATCAGTCTATGCTAGACATGTTGGTGATGCCCCATCAACTAGTGATGTTAAGGTTGGTAAGAAGAAGACAACTGTCAAATTTCCTTGTATGTTATGCGAAGGTGATCATTATTCTCACCTTTGTCCTCGTATGGACGAGGATTTTTCTCTTTTGAAAAAGATTCAACCTCCAATCAGTTATTTTAATATTTCTCCCAACCTATTGTTATTTGATGGACTGGTCAATCTGATTCCATCTGCGGTGAATCCTATTGATTAGGCGGTCAATCTAGTTTCATCCTCTGTTGAACCACTAACCCAAACGATCGATCCGTTTCCACCTGTCGACCCCATTATCCCCTTGGAGAGTAAAATCAAAGTGGTTTCTCTGGTTCCGTCATCGATCGATCCCACTCCTCCATTGAGGAGTGCCAAAGTATTTGATCCAGTTCTGTCATCAATCAGCCCCACTTTTCATCTAAAAAGTGAAACCAAAGTGATTGATCCAACCCCTTCCTCAGTTAGTCCCACCCTTCATCTGAAGAGTTCCAAAGTGGTTGATACGGTTACATCATCGGTCAATCCCACTCTTCCTCTGAAGAGTGTCAAAGTGACTGATCTAGGTCCTTCCTTGGTCAGTCCCATCCTTTATCCAAAGAGTGCCAAGTGGTTGTTCTGGTTACTTCATTGGTCAATCCCACTCTTCCTCTGAAGAGTGCCAACGTGGTCGATCTGATCCTGTCATCGGTTGATCCTACTCTCCCTCTAGAGAGTAAACCCTATACTTCCCACATTTTTCTCATTGGTACAAAATATATCGTGTTGGGGAGCATTCCTCCTTATCCTGTGAAAACCCCTCCAAGTAATGAGGCCATCCTTTTTGATTGGGGTGTGCTAACTGGACCTCATATTCCCTCTCACATTCCCTTCAAGATTACAATACAGGTTTGTGGATGGGTCGTTCCTTAAACACTGAGAGATGAAGGTTCATCCGTTAGTATTTTTTCCTCTATTACTTGGAAAGCTTTGGGTTATCCTCAGCTTTTGTTGGTTGCCCAGACTCTATTCGCTTTTAATAGAAGAATCAGTCACCCTTTAGGGATCCTTCCTCAGTTTCTTGTAACTTTGGGAGGGAAAAATATCTTTATTGATGTTATGGTAGTCCAATACCCCTTGTATTTCGATTTACTCCTTGGGCGAGATTATGTCTATGCCATGAAAGCTATTGTGTCCACTTTTTTTCGTGTGATATCTTTCCCTCACGATGGAATAATGGTGACTATTGATCAAATTTTGTTTGTTGGCCCTAAATTGACCATCAATCCAATGACCTCCCTAAATGGGTTTTATATGCAGTCGGTATCATTGTCTCCCATGAATTTAACTTCCGATGACTTAGATCCGATAGTTGACATGGTGATCTCTTCAGTAGGGATATTGGAGCTTGATCTACTTACCCCTGTCACGGCCCTCGACATGTGTTCCTTCCAGAGAATTCTTATTCCATCCAATGAAGATCTCTTGGAAGCCATGACCAAGGTTTGTCCCTTGACATGGTGTCCTTCTAGAGAATTATCCTCTTGGAAACCATGATCAAGAAGAGTCCATGAGCATAGTTTCGCTTCTCTGTGGAAAGCTCATTAAAAAATGAAACATAAGCCATGAGCATAGTTTCCCTTTTCTGTGGAAATATCGTTAAAAAATGAAACAAAAGACACACGCATAGTTTCTCTGCTCTGTGGAAAGCTCGTTTAAAAAATCCAGTTTTTGGGAACATTATAGGTAACTCTTACGGTCACCCTTGAACATGACACTTTGTGTTTGCATACATTATAATCCACTGAACCTCTATAACGAACCAATCCTCTAATTTTTCTTATTCCTTTAGCTCACCCAATGAAAGCCACCATATCCATTGCATCATCGTGTTTTGGTCCATGTCATGTTTCTATTGTTGTGCCTCAGTGTTCAAGGGAAGTATCTCCCTCAAGAGTCAACCATCACAAATTCATGTTCCAATACCCTTGTCAGTCCATGTTCTTTTGATCCACCAATTACATCTTTGTGTCAGTTTCGTGTCGTTGATGGGATATACACCAAGGCCCTCCCTCGACGAGTCTATTCCTGTCGACTTCAACACATTATCCAGGAGCTAGAATTAGAAACCAAAAATAACTATATATTAGGCAAAAATGAAATTTATAATAGTAAAATGGGGTAAAAATATCATTTACCATTTCATTTGTGCAAAGCTTTGTAGCAGTGGAGAATTTGTGCTTTGGAGGTGAATCTGGAATTATTCAATGTTGGAGATATGGTCAACCGTTTTCCTCACTGTTTGGACCACGTTAGTGCTCTTCTTCCTTTATTTCATTTGTATGGTTCAAGTTTCATTTTTGGGCAATGATTGGGTGCAAAAATTGATGCCCTCGAATGCAGTTTTGACATTATTGGCAAGTTTGAGAGCATTTTTGTTCATTATTTCATCTTGTCACATTCACGAGCATAGTCTTAGTTTGTTCTCAAGATAAAACACATAAGAACACACCGGGTAAACGTTTATCCCTTTTTCGGACCCGCATGGATACAATAAAAAGGAACCCCTTGCAGTCATCTTTAAGTTCTTTTTAGACTCTCTAAACATGAAAAGATTACCGAGTGATCTTTCTTCCTTTCCCACTCATTAAAAGGTTTGAAAGGGCATCTTTTGAGAGATAATTTATCTCTTTTTCGGCCTCGCGAGACTAAAATTATGAAAAAGGTTAACAATGGAGTCATCTTTTAGTCATTTTCAGACTCTCTAAATATGAAAAACCACCAATTTTACCTTCTCTGGACTCGTTTAACAGTCATACATTGAAGGGCCCATACAGGACCGAACCCTTACTTCTTCTAGTTCATTAAAAAAAGGAAGAGGGACTTACTGAAGGTGAGATATATCGAGCATGTGTTACCCTCCTAGAGCTGGTTAAATTAAAAAGAGGTACTCATCTATCTGGATGAGGGAAAAATTGAAGGAAGCAAGCCAAGACATTTTTGAGAACATTAACAGTAATTCTTACAGTCGCCCTTGAACATGAAATTTTATCTTTGCACACATTTTTATCCATCAAACCTCTGCACTAAACCAATCCCTTAAGTTTCCTTACTCGTTTGGGTCACCTGACGAAATTCACAGTATCCACTGCATTATCAATTTTTGGTCCTTGTCAAGTTTCTGTTGTCATTCCTCAGTGTTCAATGGAAGTATCTACCTCAAGCGTCAACCATCACAAATTCCTGTTCCAATAACCATTTCATTCCATGTTATTTTGATCCACCAATTACATCTCCATGTCAGTTTCATGTCATTGATGAGGGATACGCCAAGGCCCTCCCTCAACGAGTCTATTCTTGTCAACTTCAGCACATTATCTAGGAGCTAGACATAGAAACTAGTTAGTACCTTGGGACCTGCATGCCTCAATGGCAGGCCTCCTTGCATCCGACAGTGGGCTTACATCATTGAATTATGATCAGATGATTCCATGGATGTTCTACTTCAGCTTATCCATTCACATTCTTTGGAATGTACTAGAGTACCTTGGGAATCATTGACATCAATGGTGATTTCCCTCGCACTTGTTAACGATTTACCTCATTGACTAGTAATCAAGTGGTTTCTACCATGTTCGACATCAAGACATATATTCACATGGTTAGATTTGTACTACATCAGGATCAGTAAGAAGACCCTGGGTTGAGTCATCACTCTTATATGTAATTTGTCCAGGTTGCGACAGAGTTTCTTTTGAACTTTGACACATATACCGTCACATAGATCCACTTTGTATTGGTCGTGGCTATGCCTTGTCGTCTCATAGATCCACTATGTATTCTTCATGGCTACGATCAGTTCAGGTCATAGGAGTATGGATCCACATTGTATCTTTAGTGGCTATACCTTTTTGTCAATATAATTATGGATCCACAGTGTATTTTATGGCGGCCATACCTTGAAAGTCTTTATCACTCAAGCATAGGTATGCCTGCCTTGGGTTTGAAACATGTCATAATACTTGTTTAATGGTTGTGTGCAGCTTATATCAGGTTCTCTGAGTCCATACCCTTGCTTGAAAAAGTCTACAAAGTACTTCAGTCATCATTTCTCATTTTCTAACTTCGCAATTTGGGAGGCAATCTGTTACACATCAAAATTACTCATTGTGATGATGGCCTACTGTCATCATTACCGAATGTCACAAGTGTCTCATTTCACCCACAAGTGTTGCAAATATCATACTATTGTCTTTCCTATGTTGTGTCTCAGATGACATTATAAAGAACACTTACAAGACACCTGAAAATATTGGTTTTGAAGAGGAGAAGTCATTTGAAAAAGAGTACAAGTCTTTTGCAACTAAAAAAACAATTTTGGAAGGCAACGCCCCCCTATACACTTTCAGGGAGTGCCAACACTCTGTGAACTCTTTTATGGGAGTGTTCCAACACTCTGTACCCCATTATGAGGGACCGCTGGCCTTTCTTGAGCAAATATTTGGATTGTTGAGAGAAATCAGGGAAGAATCCCTTCATATCTGGAGTTGGTTGGATTCAGATCTGAGGTCAAGGATTGATATTAGGGAATATCCACAACTAAAAGAGAAGAATCCTCAACTTATCTAAAGAATATATTAAGTGGTTAGGCCTCTCCAAGCCTATATAAGGTGGCCTCTTCATGGAGAAATAAAGAAGAACCTAACTTACGATCTCATAAGGAAGGAGAGATGGAGATATTGTGAAGTATCAAACTTATGATCTCATAAGGGAGATATCATTGAAGCATCATCATTTGATGTGTGGATTTTTTGAGAAAGGGTCTGGACAAAGAGAGATTGGTAAAGCTGATGCACCTGCATCCATGGCTATAAGCATCTCACTTTTTTTTCATTAATATAAATCTATGCTTGGCCTGTTTCCTTTAAAGTTTGTGTACGTTTCATGAACTTGTTTCTTTCATTGATCCATTATGAATCTAATCATAGCAGGGTAGGAAGTATGTCTCATTGTTGTTTCTCATTGTATTGCAGGACATTCTAAATAACTTGGAGATCAAGATCATCCTGGATCGAGCAAGGACAAATGTCGATAAAAAGGTATTTCTTCTTCTTCCTTATTTCGTCTTTGGATAGTTTAGCTTCATGAAAATGAAAGTCAGTGTCCACAATAGAACTTTTTTGTCTTGGTCATAGGGGTCTAGTATCCAAGAGAGAATCCACTTGTCTGCAGGGGGATTTCTCTCTAACACCATGTACACTGCTCTATGAGGCTCGTTTAGGATCAAACTTCTAAACTCGTCATTGGGTGGTACATAAATTCGACCCTTAAATCTCAATAATACATCGTTGTCCATAGTAAATCCCTCAAGTCTTGGTACCATCATTTTGTTTTGTCGAATAAAATACTTGACCTCCTTGTACCAGTCATTGTTGTGTTGTAAAGTTATGATCTTTTCACGTAGATTCATATGAAGAGGCATCACCAAAAATATGTTTGGTCTCTGACTCAATGCATCCACCACTTTGTTCATTGTTCCCTTTATGTAAGTAATATTGAATTCATACTCTCTAAGAAATTCTGACCAATGTCGTTGTCTTGCAGTCAAATATCTTTGCATAAAGATGTGTTGTAGTCTGTAGTGGTCCATATTTAGTTCAAATTTCCATCCAATCAGGTAGTTTCTCCAAACTCTAAAGGCATATACACTGGATAACAACTCCAAATTGTGTATCGCATAGTTCTCCTCATGCCTTTTCAACTTTCTTAAGATGTAAGCGATCACTCGAACGTCTTGCATCAAGACTCTGCCTAAGCCTTCCTTGGATGTGTAAGTGCATACCAAGAAGTCCACGTCCATGTCAGGTAACTTTAGTATCGGTGATGTTGTCAACAACTCCATGAGCCTCCAAAATGCCTCCACGCATTTCACGGTCCAAACAAACTTCTTGTTCTTCTTATGCAATTTTGTGGTTGGATTTTCTATCTTCGAAAAAAAAACCTCGACGAACCATCAATAATATCCCTATTATCTGACAAATTGGTAAGTGTGGACACAAATAGATCTCCCTAGTTTCACCACAAAACTAAAACAAAACAAGACGAAATATAAAACTTTCCCTAAGTTTTAACTATCAAGCATACTAACTAACAAGAGATAAATGGCATACCTTTTAAACGTTGTTTGTCCTCACTAGTGTCATCCTCGCTCCATTCCAAGGCTTATGATATGTTGAACCTATAAAAGGACAAAAGAAAACGAAGTGAAAGAAAAAATGTATACTCAACAAAACCTATGTATGTGATCAAGGAGTCATACAATAAAATAAGACCAATTTTATGGGAAATAAATATATTACTGTATTAAAGAATGTGGAAGAAAGATACAACCAGATGCCTTGATGTTGTAAGGTTCCTTCCAATAGTTCCTTTCTTCCCACACACTTCTTATCCATAGATTTTGTGACTACAGATCTGATAGCTACTCACAATTACTATCTTGACAAGCCAAAACTAAAAACCACTCTAACCAAGCTAACAATCTCAAGACAAATTTCCAATCTAACTTTCTCCATGAGATATCCTCTACTTTTATAAGATTAAGAGGATAATGTGAGAAGGTTGGGATGATCCCACTAAATCAGAAAAGTGAGTAATATCCAAACTGATCGGAGGCCACCTCAGCAGAGAATCTTCTCCTTCTAGAAGCATCGAGAAGATGCTCATTTTTCCCACGTACGAAAATCATCACAAACTTATAACTGAGCAGAGTGAGATGACATCATAGGCCAAGTTCAGTACATCATGTGATGATTCGAGATCATTGCACCCCTATAAATGGACAGGGTGCAATGATTCTCCTTATTACATTTTTTACAAAGGAAAATATGATTTCATCTCTCAGGCAAAGTTCTTCTCCCTTCTTTTCTCGGGAATTTAGGCCACTAATCCCTATGAAGACAATAGATAGGTTTACATTATTAATGGTCATATGGATGATGAAAATAATGTGTAACAATCCCGCTAAACCCATGAAGCTACGCACATCGGGGACATTCATTGGTGCAGGCCATTCCATAATAGCCTCGACCTTTTTTGGATCCACATCGATACCTTCGCTGGAGATGACATGCCCTAAGTAGTGAATATTTGATTGATAAAATGAGCATTTAGAAAATTTACCACTGTTAGAACCTAAACATGTAAGAAGGGGTATTTTTTCCTAAAAGGGCACCCCCCATTGGTGAAAAGAGGGAAAGCAATGGAGTAAAAACCCACTTATCCTAAGTTGGGGCACAACTACGCATTTGCATAAGCGACGAGAAAATCTGGCTGGCCAGAATCCGTGCACCCAGATCTATGGTCAGGATTGGTTTCCAGACACCCCTCACCATTCTACATTTAAGCGCGAGGGGGGAGGGTCTGGCAAAGGCTTGGATTGGAGTGCCCAGATTTGCGGTCAAGGACAGATTCTGGACCCCCCTTGCCATTCTACCTTTATGAAAGGGGGGGAGGGGGGGGGTCTGGAATTGGTGGCTCTCAACAGACCCCACATTGTCCCATCTCCGATATCCTCCACCTTTCGCAGTATGTCTTCCATTCAGTGCCATCCTGGCTCATCCCTTTCCCCTTTTCCCTCATTCCCACATGACACCTCCTGTCAGGTGTTCTTTCCCTCATCCTCAAACTCATCTTTCGTCTTTTAGGCTCGCCTCCTTGTGGCTTCCCTGTCATTTTCCCATGGCACTTCACCTCGTCATCAGTTGCCACATCCCTCTTCCTCCCATCCACATGGCCCCTCTCCATCTCATCCCCCACTCACCTCCTGCAATGTGTCCCTCTTTCTCTCTCAGTCACCTCCATCTGTATGGTCATCTCCACTCCTTATCCATTTGATCCCCACGTTCCATGTCACTTCTGCCCATCCACTATTTCCAATCATGTGCCCTAGCCTTCACACTGGCCTCCACGTCTTATCCTTCAAGTCGTTCAGCCGATCCAGGTGGCAGCGTGAGAATACCTCCACGCCTCAAAAGTGCAGAGTTGGCTGGGCCATTCTCTATCCCAAGGAAGGAGTTATTGAGGTAGTTGGTGGTGGTTAGACATCATCTCTTCCATAAATGGAAAGTCCAGTGATGAATTAAAAGCACGTTGGTTCATCCACAGGACTGTTAGGAGTTCGATTGCATCTGTCATAAGTGCATGATCATTCAGAGACTGCATGTGCAGATTGTCAGTGGACATGCAGACACAATGTTTTTAATACAGTGTCTCGGTTCTGCTGTTGTTGTTTCTCTTTGAGCATATGTAGGCAATTTTTCCATTTTGTAATCTATCGATGGTAGAGCACAGCTCCCGATTGTAAAGCTTTAATCCAGCCTCTGGTTCTCTGGTTATAGAATAACATTTGAGACTTATTGTTTAATGACAACAAACTTCTTCTTTTCCCTTTTTATCTGAATCTAAGATCTCGGGCATGAATGATCCAATCGGGTGTTGCATTGCTATATTATGTAGGTTTGGTTTTATCAACTCTGTAATCTTCTTGGGTTCATTTTGAAGTTGTTCGGATCTGAGAGGATCTCATAGCTGAGACTTTTCCTCTTTTGTGAAGGCTGCTGGAAGACCTGACATCCAGAGCAAACTTTATTTCCCATCTCTCTTCCCCACTTATTCACCACTATCATTATTACTGGCTTAAGTTACATCAAAACCTCATGTGTCACTGTTGTTCCAGCCCAGTTTTCTGAGTTAGAATGATACTTTTTCAAGTTTACTTCCATTTGATCACCCCTTTATAAACAAAACATGACATAAACTGATGGGCATCGGGCTCTTCTCCTACTGCAATCTAGGAGTGACTTCCAGCACCAACATTTTTGGTGCCATTGTCGGGGATGAAGTTGAAAATCTTCCCTAGGATTGAATGACATTGAGCTTTTGATTCTAAAGGTGCATCAGGCATCAGAGCCCTTGAAGATTTCTATTGTGCACCTGGTGAATCCATTGTGATGACTCCACTGCAATTAATTAATGATATACTATTTTGAAGGAATTTTGATGGCATTTTTCTACGTTTCTTAGAAAAAGAAGAATCCGAAAGGGTGTTGACTAAACTCCATTCCCGTGATGCCCGGGGTCATTTTGGTGGAGATACCACTGCCCACAAATTACTAAGGGCTAGCTACTATTGGCCTACCTTGTTCTAGGATTTTCACACTTTGTCCTGCAAATGTGTAATCTGTCAAAAGGCTACTGGATGAGTGAAAAAAACAAATTTTCATTTGCATCCTGTTATGATAGACTCACCTTTTCAGCAGTGGGGCCTATACATTATAGGACCAATTAATACCCCTTCCTCAAAACAACAAAAGTACATTCTCATGACGACAGTTTATTTTACGAGATGGTTTGAAGTCTCACCATTAAAGGTATTCAATATGAATCAGGTAGTGTCATTCCTGAACTCGCATATTATCCCTCGATTTGGAATTCCTGAGAGTTTGGTTTTTGACACTGCTTCTTA
Source organism: Picea glauca (assembly GCA_000966675.3). NCBI lineage: Eukaryota > Viridiplantae > Streptophyta > Pinopsida > Pinales > Pinaceae > Picea > Picea glauca. The sequence goes on along the minus strand of JZKD02S1749525.1, from coordinate 135,892 downwards.
TTTTTCTTCCCTAGATATGAATGTTTTCACTCTAGAAAAAGGGATTAAACTAAAGTAATCTTCCAACTATTACCCTCAAGGGAACGGTTTGGCCAAATCAAAAAAGAAGAATCTGATCAAGATTATAAAAAGGATAGTGTCAGAAAAACACAAGAATTGGCACAATGCGTTGTACAAAGCACTTTGGGCTGATAGGGTAGCTCCAAAAGCCTCCATTGGTAATTGTACTTTCTTTCTCGTTTAATGAAGAGAATCCATCCTCCCTCCACATGTCTTGCTTCCTTCTTTGCAATTGTCATAGAAAGTTCAAGAAGAGGAATGTCCTCCTCTAGAAAATTAGATTAACGCTCTATTAAAATTAGAATACGTAAGAATGTAGGAAAAACAAAAATTGGATCAACATCAACAAATTGTAAAGAGCTGGTTTGATACAAGTTCATCCCCTGAAAGAAATTTTAATGTAGTGGATTTGGTCCTCAAATAGGACAAAGTGCACGAGAATAAATGAGAACATACCAAGTTCCAAAACCTGTGGCTAGGGCCTTTCGTCATTTCTGAAAAGTTATGTCCAAGTTCTTTTCGGATAAACAACTTAGAGGGACATCCAGACACCTTTCCAGTGAATGGTTAGTCTCTGAAAAATACTTCACTTGAAAAAATCAGATCCACCCCCTTGTAAATATTTATTTACATTTTTTTTTTGGTTCTTTTCATTTTGTATGGTTTTTTTTGTTTTCTTGATGGTTATGTCTGAATCATAAATCCATTATTCATGGGAATTAGATATTTCATTAATACTAGTTAAAAAAAGTTCAAAGCATATGAACATTAATTTCTAAACTCAGATCAATTGAGGTAAGTTTTTGTCTAGTCATTGTTCCCTGTTTTCATTTAAAATCTCATGGAAACACGATTATCTTTAAAAAATTCTAACGCCGTCCCTGTTTTAAAGAGAAACACTCATAGCGCTCCCCCATTCCTGAGGTGATTTCTTGACTGAAATATAAATGTCCAAATTGTGATGAAAGTTATTAGTTCCAAAAATAATGAAACAACAATTCTAAAGATCAATCCTATCACTGCCTAGGTCTATAATCTTATGTATCACCCCACTCTCTTGATATCACAAAGTTTCTAAAAATTTTATAAACATTTCTAGAGAGTTGGAAGAACTGTAGTGTGTGGGAATTGTGTGTAAACCCATCAAGATACTGAACAGGTCTACTGGTATCGAGTAAATGCACACATGATACCAAGACAACTTCGCCTAGGTACTGAACAGGCCTGCTGGTAGTGAAGCAATGTCGGGTTTGAAGATCCTCAGGTATGTTTTATTAAATTGATCAGATGTCAAGATGCTTTTATCATAAGTGGGCGACTCTTGGATGGGATAGAAGTACTAGAGTGGGTTAAATGACATCCCTACTGAGGCTATAGACGCTTGACGACAACAATAGTCTTGTTAATGGTATTAGAGTTATTTGTATAAACATCGTTACCCCTGTTATCAAAATGAGATGCAAGATTACAATATTTGGACATAACTTTATCAAATATTATGACTGTGTTATTGTTTCTGAGTTATTGTCGAAATTCTTGATCTGTCATTTAATTATTTCTAATAATTATTTCTAAGTCATATGTTCCCCGATATAAAGTTCCAATGATTCAGATATAACTGCTTCGCCCAACGTGTCGCCATTGTTGGCAGCCAAACAATTCTTGTAAAATTTTATCATGGTAAAATGTTGTCGTCCAGGGATAAAAGTTTCTATAGCTGCCTCCTTCTCCTTGCAAACATTTTTTTATCATCTTTGGTTTTGGAAAAATTCATTGGACTAGTTATTTGTATGAGTTTATTATTTTTTTTATCATTCTCCTTGTTCAATTTCATGACTGAAAGAATGAAATTAGAAGAAGTTTTGGTTTGAGGCAATTATGCAGTTTATGTGTTTTTCTTTTGCATGTTGGATAACATTTTGGGCATACAATGTTTTTATAAACCCTAAATATTTTGAATTTATCATTTTATTGGTTGATCCCTTACCATAACAATTGAGTTATCCACCTTGGGGGATATGAATTAGTCATTGCTATCTTTGATTATTTAGTTTTTCACATTGGCATATGCTTGATTGCACAACTAGCAGAACTTTGGGTTAATTCGAAATATGAATACTACCTCTAGCAGTCGTATCATGGTCTCGTCCTCCTAGTAAAAGACTGACACACTTACCTTCAAACATCACCCCTTCATCCTGCATAGCTCAAGACTGCATTCATAATTGTGAGTGGTAAGTTTGGTGCTTTGGGATGGCATTCATTTCACAGAGTGGTTTCCTGTTCTGCGCGTCCTCTGGTTACTATCCCACTCAATCCTCCAAATGGTTGTTATGGTAGTTTCTTGAATCCTTAGTTTTCAGGTTTCTCTCGAATATGCAGACCTCATATTACATTTTGTCTGTGGGAGAACACGAACCACCTCTCACTACCCTTGCTGTTTCTATCTAACCATATCAATGGCACCTGTGGTGAGGATCGAGCCCAATGGTTCACAGGATCTCCTCTCTCATGACGATGTTGTGGACGACCTTGTGGTGTATGGATGGGATGGTTTCATCAGACGATTTCAAGGTTTCAACCTCACTGTGGCCCAATATTTCACTCATACTTTTAATAGAACCATGGATAAGGTTGTGGATATGCAGTTAGAGGTAACCGAAGTTTCCATCACAGAAGCTACAGGACTATCCCAAGGTGGAGATTGATGGTTTAAGAACATCAAAATAGAAGGTGTGTCCTGGAATTTACTCATGGCCTCCAAGAAATCGCGTTGTTGTCCAAAAGGTACACCGATTGATCTTTTCAAACCACGATGGCATGGTATTCTCTTAATGATTAAGCAATTTATTACTTGTGAAGGTAGATATGGTCTGGTCTTCTTGTAACATGTTCGCTTGCTGATGGTTTTTCTAGGTTTGAATTTGAATATACCTTTTTATCTTTTTAAGAGTCTACAAAAAATGGCTAAGTTCTATCAGTGACAAAAAATAAACCCAAATTCAATCATGTTCCACCATGGCCTCATCTGAATCCTAGTGGTTTCACATCTGTCTAAAACTGGGGACATTTGGAAAAATTTCTTGTTTAGAAATAATTTTACCCTACCCAAAATTGTAACTGAATTACCTCTACATCTGGATGAAAGCCCCAGTCCCTGTTGATCTAATCCCACTATAGAAAAATTATATGTGAATCTACAAAAAAAGCCCGCGTCCAATGATCAAACCGCTTTTTCTATCCAGAAACCATGTAAAGGCAAGAAGACACAATACGATTTTATGCCTATAAAGTCTTTGGAAGAATTTTTAGATGATTTAAAGGATAGAGTTTCTACTGTTCCTACTCATGAGCCGATTTAGTTTTTTTTTTTAAAATCAATTATCAAGAAAAAGGGAAAGTATAAGAAACAAAGTAATCCAGATGAGAATTTTACAAACAAGAGACAAGGTCAACTCATATCTAGAAATTTGAGAAATCGACAGCGTGATCATCAAACCTCAATCCCTATGATCGAGGTCGATGATCGTTTTTCCGAGGATGAGATCGATGATTTTATTGCTCAAGAGGATGTCGATGACTGAATTCTAGGGAACGATATTGATACAGATATAACATAGTTAGATTTCGTTTCTAATATCCCACCCTTCCTAAAAGAGAAAGAAGGTTTCTCTAGTATACAACACGATCTGAAACAAATCACAAGGCAGGTTAAATTACCCTCTGCAAAACAAACTCGACCTTTGCCTACCATAGAACCTGTTCACTGCAAAAACTGTTTTAATTGCATTGAGAGATATTACCAGGATATCCCCTATCTTCAGGCACAATTGAACCAGATGGTAGAAAGAAATTCGTTGTTCGAGAGGGAGAATGACGAGTTGAAAGCCTGTGTTCGATCAAATGCACACAAGGTTAACAAGAGAATTAAGCGGTCTGGTAATGTGATTATTAAAAACTCAACAAAATTCAACACCATTATAAATTCAAACTTATCAGATGTCTCTCTGCCAAATATCTGAAATGGTAAAGAATTATTTTGATTTTTTTTATTTGATTTTGTTTGAAAAATAATAAATAGATTTTATTTTGATTTTATTTTTTCTTTTGAGAATACCTACAAAATCAAAATATTTTGTAGCGAGTCTATTTAAATTATTTGTTTGTATTATTATCTAAACTTTGATTTTGTTTTATCATTTTAGGTAAACAACAGATCATGGTGCTATGTTTAAGGGAAAAGAATGATGGGTTAAGCATTCAATGGCTTAGTAATTTCCCATTTTTGAAAAACAATGTTATTAATGTAATTATTTATTATTTAAAGACTCTAACAGGAGTATCCTTTGTTACTCTATTTTTTGTGAAAAAAAATTATTTTCAGGGATCTTCCTCTATCTTGTATGATAAGAGGTAATAGGTCCAAGACATGTTTAAATAGTTATTGTTGCCTTGTGTGATGGGCATGTTTTTCCCAGACCACATAATGGACATATATTTTTTAAGTTATATGAGAAAGCAATTTTCTATTGGCTTTAGAGCTATGTAAACTGTGCAATGTTGTTTCATTATGTTCTCCTATAATTTCTAGTTATGAAATGTTACTTGTGTTGATTAAGCTTTTGTATTTTCTTCATGATAATATTTTATATCGTTGATTATCTCAATGTTGTCCATTATATTTTGTTCTAGTTTGTACCTGTGATCGATCATCTATTTTAGTCCTTTGAGTTTACTTCAGATGCTAAATGGTTGATGATACCATTACTAATGGTTGAGATTTCTCTCGTTCTTAGTTATTGGATATCTTAAGGTTACATGATATATAATTATTTCTCTTTTTGTTGTCATAAAATCACTCCAAAATATGAAACACTTGAATTTCTTCAGGAAGCTTTATGATTGTTTGTGTCATAGGTTTCGACTCAATACAAGACAAGCAGGAGCTCATACAAACGCAGAGAGATGAATGTATTTTATTTTTTCTGATCAACTAGAGGTTAGTAGATGTATTGTTAATTAAGTTGTTTATATATATGAATGAATAACGATTACATTATTTAGACATTAATTGGAGTTGACTGTTTTTGTTATATCTTCACAATCATATTCATTCTTTGTTTATTGGTTTGATATTTAGATCATTAGAATACTTTTCTTTTTACTTGATCTAGTTTAAGAAATATTATCTCAAACTATCACTTTCACAAGGCTTTGTGCAAACCTTGTAAACTGTATATAACCATTGTATATTCACACTCTTAGCTGAACATTGGCAAATATGTGTTGATTATACTAATCGTATTTTAGCTAGTTTGTTTTCCTTTAAGTTTTTTTTAGGATCCTAGTTGGCTAACAGAGCCATAAAACCCGTCAGGTTAGATCACACCAAATGACTTGGGTTAAATAGACAACCCCAGTCCATATCTATCCTTCCCATTGACAGTGTGTCATAAACACTCGTCAACACCACCCTATGCATATATGATCTTGTGATGTTCGAGAAACTTGATCATCCAATATTTTGACGTCTGGGTTGTTGCGAGGTGTGAACTTCGAGTAATCCTCCTTACTTATTTTTCTATACATGTATCGCGAATGAGGGAGCACCACTTTAGATCCAATGCTTGCCTTTGTTTCGCCGAATGTCGGAGGTTGGGTAAACTCCTTTTTGGTAGATGTGCAGATAACTAATTCCCTCTTTGAGACAAAATCAATCTTCTCTCTTGTAGCACCTAGTGTATAGCCTTCACTGACCTCCGGTTCCTTCATATTGGGCGTACTTGGAGAGCTCCTATTCGTTGGCTCTCTTGGAGGCATTTTTATATAGAAAAGAAATAAATGTTATAGTGAATCACCATCCAGCCTCGACTCATTGACGCAATCACAAGTGCATAAATGATCAAGACAATGCTTACCTCTTTCTTGCAGGAAATTAACCTGGTCTTACTTGTAATCAAAGTTAGAGAGTGGGTTGTAACCTCCTCGACACTTTCTCTCGCTCCTTCGTATGCTTTGGAGAATAAGCGATTTGTGAACATAATACCATGTTTGGGTATGACCTTGTTAATTTAAATAGGAAGTATACTTACCTTGTTGCATCAAGTCTTAAATTCACGATTGTAAATGTGATCTATACAATCTATCACATAATCCTCACTATGGTTAGGACTAAATGCAATGCAGGCTGGTGGTACAGGAGCAGGTTACTTCGTAGTTCATCGACGAATTCAAATTTCGACCGTTGGTCGGTGTGCGGGGTCGTGGTATAGGTCATGCTAAAATATAACTTATCCATCAAATCACAAATCATGTATTACCTATGCTAGGGGTGTCCCATCAAATTACCAAGCCTTTTCGTATCCACAACAAACTAGTATGATCGTCGTCGGGAAAATAACAAGGTATTTTGAATAGAGAAATAACACGAATTTGATAGGATTGTCGATATAGAATGATGAAAGTTCGATGAAAAACCCCGACGTTTGGTGACCTATCAATATGCTGATAGTTAATGAGTGAATCGACATCGATGATTTTTCTTAAACATTGTTTTGTTGATACCTTTAGGAAAAAGTTCTGACACCGACCAAAACCACCATGAAGCACTGACATGGACATGTTGACATGGAAGTAAACATATGACACGGAGAACCTCAAAAGACGATGTGGGAAAAACAATGAGTCATATAGAATATGTATGTGGAAAAGACACGTGGCTGTTGATTTTGACCTGGCATGAGAATCATTTTTTCAGCATCGGTGATTTTTTTTAGACATACATCCTTGGCTACAATGTCCTATACTACCGATGCCTACTATGTATCGGTGATCAATGATCGACGATTTGTAACGAAAGTGCATGTATGGTGATTTTGACCACTCCTCTGTACTTATTCCCTAATGATGATAAAACAATTGCGGACTATTTTTTACTCGATCACTAGATGGGACTAGAACCCAAACAAAGTACATACTCGGAGGCAGACTTGAGATCTGTGCTATCATCATCCCAATAAGAATTTCTAAATCCCATGAGATACAATGAAAAACCTGTTCCATAGTGAATCCCATAACTTATGGTTCCTTGAACATATTTGAGGATGCTCTTGGCATGATTCTAGTGTATCTAATGTAGCTCCTACATGTACCTAGAAACTTCCCCTACTACATATGAGAGATCAGGTTGGGTGTGGTTGAGATACAAGAGGATCCCCACAAGATTTTGATATGAGGTGTTGTCCACCAATGGTGTATCCCCGCCATCCTCAAGGTGTACCCTAGAGAAGAAGGGTGTGGTTGTAGAATTGTAGTCTGTCATGTGGAATCTAACCAAGAGATCCCTAACATATTAGTGTGAGCCAACTCGATGCCTAAAGCATTGTTTTTTTATCTCAAGACCAAGGAAAATGTGAAATTAACCCATGCCTATCATAAAGAACCTATCATGAAAAATATTTTTGACCGTAGCAATTGCTAAGCCCGAACTAAGTGTGATCAAGAGGTCATCTCATTTAGTTATTTGTATCATGATATATAGTAATGTTGTGTTGTGAATGATTATTTATACTACTATATTTCTACTTTTGTTCATTCTAGTTGCAAGCCATTTCCCTATAATAACTCATGAAAAATAGTTCATATATTTACATATACAAGCATAACTTATAAACTTTACTTAAAAATTAAGTAAAATTCAAACCTATTAGAGAGTATTTTCAACAAATTGATATTTTACTTATATTTTAGTTTTCCAATTAAAATGGATATTAAAATAATTTTATTTGTAATTAATGTATAACTATTTTTATAAATATTCATATAAACATCCTTAACCACAAAATTGCACATCTTACCCACAATATCTACAAAATAAACTTATCAATAAAAAAACAGTTTAACACAATATCTACAAAATAAACTTATCAATAAAAAAAAATTTAACACTTTAACAACAAATTTAGAACATATGTATTTTAGGATATAATTTGTTGAGGAAATAATATAAAGTAGGTATTAACATATGCAACTTTCCTTTCCTTTTTCGTTCGGAAGACAAAATACCCAGTATTACCTTACCCATTCATATTACAGAATACAGACATAATGCATAAAGATACCCCTTCGTATTACAAAATAACCACAGAAGACATACTGGCTTTTATGCACATAAAGATAGACACTATATTCCAAGGTAGCAACCCCAACACCTTAACTTATTATATATAAACTAACATTCACTTATTATTAGGATTCAGAAAGCACTATGAGCCCTTGCAGAAAAGGAAGCTTGATGATGGTGTAACTCTTGAATCCTACCCTCTGGGAGAGACCTTTGAATTCTTCTTCTCTTCTCTCCTCTCCTTCCCACCTATTGTATAATCCATCATTGCTACCTCATATAGCAGAGACAATTGCCTCGACATACTTTCAGTTTCCTTGCCTCCTTCAACAACTGCTTCCACAATTAACACCATTCAATTCGTTGGTGTTTCCTCATAGCTTCTTCTCAAAAATTTCACAAACTCCTCATCCTCACAATCATGAATAATCCACTTCAAAAATGATAATAGAATATTTCATCCCTACATATGTAGGAATAATAATAACTAATTTTTATGCAAATGCAGAACGATAGATGAATTCGTCACCTTCATCATGACTGCATCGACATAAGGTATCTTCTCAAACATATTTCCCTCCATATTCCCCACTCTTGCAACAGTCGCTCGTTTCCATTATAACTTTATATAAATTACCATCCACTTGCTATCATGTTCCATCAACAAAATTATATTGATGGTGATCAACATCACAAATCTTACCAGTTATGGGAGGTGCAGTGGTGATGACATGAGGGACATCGAGATTAATGCCATGAATGTGTGAATGTTCTTTCACAATCATGAACAAGGAAGAGCCCGTACCTCCTCCAATGTATAATAGCATGTTTATGGTCTTAAACCCATCTTCATACATCTTCGCCACGAAAGCCATGACAACGTTACTGTTAGTGGCCATGGCCTCATTTAAAATCCGATTTCTTTGAGTATTATGGCCAAGATATTCCCAGGGACACATACCATAAGCTTTGTTAAATGTGTAGCATCCATCCAAGAAAGATTCATGCAAATGTTGATAAGCCTCCAAGTAGACCTTGTCCGCTATCAGGAGCAGGAAATACCCACAAGATTGTTGGTTTCTAGCCTGCACCAGCAGCCTCAAAATGCCCATCAAGCCATAATTTATCTTCTTGATGTTAGCATCATCTTCCTGATCAGATTCTTCTTGATCAGTAAAAAACCCATAGGAAGCAAGAAACCAGATAATTCTGTAGAGGTATCCCACATCCACAATGAAATTACTTGTATATGTGGAATTAGCAGCAATGATGCTACGACATGAGCCAAAACATGATCAATGGAATCCGAAGAGGTTTCCATGTGAACATAAATGAATGGAATGTGTCTTAAATGGAATCAAATTTATTTTTTCACAAGCTGTTGATCCATATATATAGGGAACCTCCTTCATCAATCTATCAACAACCTCCTTGACTATTTTCGTGTAGTATTTATATATTTGGACTCCATGGTATTTGATCCCATGACCTGCCTCTTTAAATGGATTAAGCACTATGAGCTATCCACAAAGGGAGAATTACTACTTTAGAAAAAAAAACACTTTTCAGAAATTTAAACTTAAGCACCTTTTCCAGCTAAAGGGCTAGAACTACGCCACATGGAACTCATATGACCAAAGAAGGGGGATGTGCATCCTAACTGGGGGATTAAGTAAATTTTTTTCCAAAATTTGGGTTTTGACCTTATTTTAGTGGATTTTTACTATTTAGCTGATTTTTAGTGATTTTTGAGGATTTTTGGCCCTCTGAATGGGATCTGAGCCCAATATGAGGCCAAAACGTTGGGGGCAGATTGGATTCCGACCCCCAACTTAAAATATATATAAACCAAAGGCTTTTGACAGTCTAGAGAGGTTGAGAAAGAACATAATGTTGAAGTATTTGTGAATCTTAAGCCATTTTTATGCAGGAAAGCCATTGAGGAAACAAACTTTGGAGGCCATTTCCGGGAGCTATGCTCATCCTTTTTTAGTGTTGTTAGTTGTGTTGGATTCCTGAGGTCAAAAAAAACACAACCAGACTAGTTTGTATACCATTTGATCCATTTATAATGTATTTTTGAAGAATTTAATATTAATAATAAATCCTCCCCCACTAAGAAAAAATCCCGAAGACATAGGCAAACTTGTGTCGAAATCCATAATCAATATTGGAATTATGGTTTGTTGTTCCTTATGTGTTTTATGTTATGATTTCCTTCTAATGGATGCAATATTCTTTCATTAAAATATTCTTCTTCTCTTAATTCTTAAATGGTAAATCAACTCATGCATAAACTTAACCATAGTCTTTAAAAGATCATTTTCGGATCACCTTGTCAAGGGGTGACACATGTCATGATATAATGGGAATAAAGGGTGTGCATAAATTTCATAACTAGGTGACATGTGGAACCTCAATAGTGGGTCCACATCACCCTATACAAGTGACCCTATAACATGCCTCAGATCTAATAGTAGAGATATGTCCGCGCAGATCCATAGATCTACAACCTCCATTGGTTCACATCTTCGGTCTTTGGGGGTTCCGCATTGTAAAATTATCTTTTCTCCTAGAGTGGTCAACGTTGGACTGATCATGTTCTAGATCTAATAGTCATGGGAGATACTGAAACTTCCTCAGACATACGTCTCTTATCACTTCATAACTTCAAGCTTTGGAGCTTATCAACACACCACACTTCAAATCTCCTAGAGTGCCAAGACTTTGGAATATAGGATTTGGTACCACGTGTTCCCTGTATATCGCCAGATGAGAGGGATCTCAAAGGATCCGAAGATCAATGGTCCAAATTACTTCACGACTTCATCCTTCATGGGTTTTGGTGTCACCAAACCTCTATTCTCCCAAAGCAGTCAATGACGGGCTGACTACATCATAGATCTGACGGTTGGGATAGTTCCCGTGCATCCTCAGATATACGACCCAGATTAACTTCGGGCTCCATGACTTCATGGGGTCCGTCTCTTTTATGGAAATCACCCAAAACTCATTGAACTCACAAAGGCTAAAGAAGTCGAGGAGTTAATGCTCTCGTTGCTTCTCTGAGTCCAACATTCGTGAAAAACCTTGGCTCCTCTTGAACGGATTTTGTCCATTTGTCTTTTAAACAAGAAAATCCTCTCCTTCGAGACTTAAATATTTCTATCCTTCTTAATCTTCATTAGATATGAAGGACTTAGGAACTGGGGTGCTCTTTGTGCTCTTTATCCTGAGCTTGAGACTTAGAAATATCTTTCGTGCACCCCTCATGCTTGTTCACCAACTCTACAACCTAAGAGGTTCTCGGTCTCTTCTCGCCTCACAGAGACAATGTGCATACTTTCACTACCTCTCATGTTCTTTGAAAGAACCCTTTTTCCAGGAGACCCAAAACAACTAGAAGTGTAGACGAGCATACATGAAACTGTGCCCAAGGTTGACGACCTCACAGTTCCACTACTCTAAATTAAGCCACCACAAGGATCAAGCATTTATGAGTACAAATCATGTCTGAACCATATAATTTCTTACTTACCTAAATACACAATCGAGAAAAAATAAAAGGGACATGATCTAACCATCAAGAAAACATGTACATCCCTAAACATTCACGGGATTTCCAACTTAATTTTATATTTACAATTCAATTACACAAGGTATGAGAATACTTATCTACTTCAAATTCTAGCCAACTAACTGACTGTGAGTATGCACCTTTCCACCCAACCATAGACTCAGTGGAATTCGTTTTTAGCGCTCTGTCGACTCCTATTTCAAGCCATGATATCACTAGAGAACTTATGTCATTTCTCAGAGATCCTCTCTTTGTCACAGTAACCCTGTGAGGTTTATCATATACTTCTTCAACATCAAGCTTGTGGCATTCCTCTTTTCTTCTGCATATCTGGTTCATGTGTTTCCCTTTGTGCATGAACTATTTTTCAGTGTCTCCCTTCTCTCTGTAGGGCCTCACGCATGTCTTCTCTTCTCAATTGTCTGCATGGGTCTATCTCCTTGCACACACACCCTCCTTTAGAGGGTTCTTATTTTTCTATCACGTTCCTTCTTTTAGAAGGAAAATCAGGTCAACCTAGTATTCCATATCTTGTGGCACTTCGGGTTGACATTTTTCAGTTAGACCATGCTTCCATTCATGGGGGTGGTTGAGTATTCAACCACCAATCCTTCCTTCATTATTGATTCCTCTCCTTGGGATCTGGAGGGATTTATTATTCCAAACAAGGGGAAGTTTTGGATAATTTGACATAACGAACCCTCTCTTATATTTTTCCCATTATTTCCTCTTGTGATAGTATATCGAGTACTTCAAGGCTTCACCCCCACAGTCAGTTAATGGAAATTCAAAAAATCAGTTATTGGAAATTCAAAAAATAATACATTTAGATTGTTCCCATGCCTTAGCATGGTGATCATGAGAAATGATTAATTATAGGCTGGGGGAAACATGGGTGTTATAGGAGTTCTCTCCCATAGAAAGACAAACCATATCAGGAAAAAGGAAGCTTGAATCACAATAAGAGGAACAAACCAAGATGGAGCCTAAATCCTCTTCTTCAAAAAATGAGCCTGCAAGTTTTGACAGGAAGTGAAATATGATCCTAAGACAGAAACTGATGATGCACCTATTGAGAATCCCCCACAAGAGAAACAAAGTAAAGTTAACAAAGGAAAGGGTAAACAAACTGTAATTTATTCCAGCGGAAATAAAACAAGAGCTACACACAAATTGATACTTAAGTCAAAGGGTTTGTTTAAACCCTCTTTGAAGAAAGATAATTTGATCATTTTAGATGATGATATCATAAAGGAAATTCATAAGAATACCATCAAGTTGAAGAAAAATAAGCAATCGGTGACAATAATTGAATCTTCTCTCTCAGATGATAAGACCCCAAAAATCAGAAAGAAAGAAAGGTTAACAATCCATACACTGAGGGAAATTCCAAAGATGACATATTTTTATATGGAAAAAGGAGCACGATGTTTACTTGATTCTGCAACATAAAATATTGTTGAGGAAAAATATGCAAAGGTGTACTAGAAGGAAAAGAAATATGAAAATCCAAAATTGTCTATTAACTTAAACAAGCCTACACTAGAAGAAAATCAAGAAGAACCTATGATACAAGAAAAGCAAGAAGAACTAGTGATTGGGAATAAAGATGTCCTAACACCTGAAGATTATGAGGCCATTATTGCAGACCCGAGACAGAAAAACCAAACACTGGTGATACAAAATTTTAGATTACAGGATAAAGTCCAGAAACTGAAACATAAAGAAAAGGAGACTCTATAAATTCTAAAAGAAAATCTCTAAGGCTGGAACAAAACAAGACTTTTTGCAGAACCCTATTTTGCAGGAAAGATCCAGGGGACAATCTTCTATTTAGAAATGAAATGTCTACCTAGACCATGTCAGTACATGGTGGAAAAGTTTCATTCAAAGTTGATAGTTTTGGAGCCCTTATTTTATAAGATGATAATACTTTTTGAGAGGTTGAAAGACCTTTTTCTTTTTACAACATATTCAAGTTTGAGGATCAAGTTTTTCCAACACATCTACTTGGAGCAATTAATACATATTCAACTTTTTCAGGTCAAAAGATATCTTGTAAATCATAATCTAGACTTAGGATCAAGTCTTTTCCTAAAGTCTTGGATTTTGGTTGTGATGTAATAATTGAATAGAATCTAATCCCTATATGTTAACCAGATATCAAGACTATATCAAGACTATATCTAGATTTTAGAATCTAGGAAAACCAACTCTGTGTATAAAGAGGAAACTTGTTCATAGAGTGAATGGTTCAAGTTTGGTGGTGATATTGGACTTATTGACCTAAATTTTAAACCGAGAGCCCTACACTTAGTAAATTTAATATGCTTCTTACATTTTGTTCTAGTGCAGAAGATGTGGAAGGAGCATTTCAATTTTTACCCTTGGTGAAAAAGGTGGGACCGAACATTGACTCTAAAATATACACAACATCGATATTAAGATGTGAAAAAGATCACAAAGTTGACATCATGTTCAAGTTTTTTCATGAAATAGTTAATGCTGGAATATAACCTAGAATTCACACATATGGGGCAAGTGGCTAAGAAATTGTTTGTCTATGGATTCATGAGATCAAAGAAAGTGAAGCCTGATCGTGTCATACTCATGCACTTATCACTGCATATGATCGTTCTAGAGCTCTTGCCCACACTTTTAATGTATTATCTAAGTTGAGGGATGAACCACTCTCACTAGACCCTGATCATGTCATTGTTGGTGCCTTAATTAATGCATGCTCACAATTTGGACACATTAATCATAGATGTTGCTTTTCGAAATTCTTCATGGTACTAAACTCCAAGGATTAAGATCAGGTAGTGTCTTGTATATTTCATTGATGGGTGCCTCATGAAATATTCTAGGGCTTGGATTTTTGGTTGTAAATGAAAATAATGCATGCTTAGAAGTTCATGATGCTGGAGAAAGACACCATACAACAATAACCAATGAGGTGCAAGAACTTTTCAATGCAAGTTACAATAAATATGACATGTTGGAGGTGTTGTTTTCTTCAAACCAAAGGTTAAAAGAAATAGAACCCTTCAATGGAACTTGTGTAGATCATTTAAATAATGAAAAAATGGAATTTTATTACCAACATAGATGGCATCTTGGGAATCATGAAGGAAATTTTCCAATTACAAATGCAGATCAAGGATTGGAAACTTCTCAGTTTATAGAAGAAACAACTCTCTCATTTGCTAAGGAAGGTGACAACTGATCTAGTGATCTCTGAAGCTTCTCCAAGGCATAATTTTCATCCTTTACATGTGTCATAATGAGTACAAAAAAAAATCGAAGGAAATAGTCATTTCAAACATGGTCAAAAGAAATCTCCAGAAATCAAAGATTTGCAACAACTTTCCTATATTCTGGTTACTTATCATATTTTGGGTAAAGTGGATCTTAGATCCATTTCTGTTGTAACTAAATTCTATGCTTGATCAAATGGAGATTTGATCCATCAGTTTTGGGATTGGAACTATTAAGCATTTTCTATATATATTGTAAAATAACTGACAGGAAAAGAAGGGAAAGAGAGGCCTGGAGGAGGGACTTTTGGGGAAGAGACCTAAGTATGATTTAATTGTAATCCTGAGGGAATTTTATTATGTAATCATTTATGACATTGAAGATTATTGAGAATTTTTTTATTATATTGTGACTTCTTTGTTTTCCATTCTGCATTTTCATCTTTCTTGAATGAGTTGTACACATTGAGAGTCAATGGATATCCATGGATAATAGATTCTCGAGGAACAAAGAATTTGTTGTGACTGCCTATTATTTGTGTTCTTTGTTCAAGTACCCTTTTAATTCATTTTTAAGATAGAATATATGTTTGGTGGATGTTCTACTTTTTGTTACATTCTCCATTCTTCTATCCATCCTCATATAAGTTTTTTTTTGATATGGAGTTCAATTTCCTTCGATCAACAGGGTGTTTACATGACACCATGCCCAATGGTATATCACCGATCTACAGTTGGCTTGCTGCCCTCTCCCTTTCTCATTAATTCTTACTAATTTACCTACAAAACCTAAAAAATTCCAATAACTGAGGTGCCCTAGCTTGTCATTAGCAATCAAGGACAACAATAGGGACTAACAACATCAAAGTCTTGGACATATTGAAGAAAAGGTCCTTTGGAAACTACATGGTAAAGGAATGGTTGAAGGTCTATATAATTTCATCCTCGATTTTTTTTTTGTGAACATTGCATATATGGTAAAAATAATCAAGTAATATTCCCATCTAGTGCTATAAGAGAAAATGGGATCTTAGAGTTGATACACAGTGATGTGTTCGAACATGTTTTAGTTCCATAACTAGGAAAATCCTTGTATTATGTTTCATTCATAGATGATTTCTCAAGGAACATTTGGAATTATTTTATTAATAAGAAATATGAGGTATTTGATAAATTTAAAGAGTTTAAGGATTTGGTAGAAAATCATATAGAGAAGAAAATAAAGGTGTCGAGGACATATAATGGTGGAGAATTCTATGAGAATGAATTTGAAGAGTTTTTAAGAAGTGTGGTATATCAAGGAAGAAGAATAATCCATACACACCTCAATAGAATGAGGTTGCAAAAAGGCTGAATAAGATGTTGATGGAAAAACAAATAAGCATGCTCAGTGGTGTCAAGTTAGGATAGGAATTCTAGGCAAAGGCAATGGGTATTTCATGTTACCTAGTAAATAGATCACCCTCATCAGTGTTGGTGGAAAATACTTTGCATGACGTATGGACTAGTAAGAAACCTTCTCTTGAACATCTCAGACTGTTTGGTTGTGATACTTATGTACATTTTCCAAAGGAAAATAGGAGTAAGTTGGATAATAAAGCTAAAAAGTGTTTCTTTATTGGTTATAAAGATGGTATGAAAGGTTATAATCTTTGGAACCCATAAACTAAGAATAATATTTATAGTAAGGATGTTGTTTTTAGAGAGGTTATATATGTTCCCAGACATGAATTCCTACCCACGTAAGAAGAACCTGATAAAATAGAGTTAGAGTTGTATGATGCAAAATTTGAATCAATGGAAGAAGATGAATCAGAAGAAGAAAAACCGCATACTCCAGTATTATGTAGATCAATGAGGGAAAGAAGGAAACAAGAAAGGTATAGTCCACTTGATTTTTGTGTTAATTTTCTTTATCTATTATTTATGATGATCTCACAATTGTCAGGGAAGCAATGAATTTAGAGGATATTAAACTATGGAAGAAGGACATGGTTGAAGAGGTGGACATCTTGGATAAGAATGAGGCATGGATCTAGTTGATTTTCCAACTCAAAGAAAGGCCATTGGAAACAAATGGGTTTTTAATAAGAAGTTGAATGTAGAAGTAAAAGTGGAGAAATATAAATCTTGATTAGTAGCAAAAATTTATTCTCAGGTAGAGAAAATTGACTTTGGTGAAAGTTTTTCTCATGTTTCCAAATTAACTTCTATTAGATTTATTTTATCTATTCTTGCTTATTTTTATTTTGAAGTAGAATAGATGGATGTGAAGACAAAATCCCTACATGGGTATCTGTAAGAATAAATCTACATGAAGTAGCAAGAAATATTTGCAGTGAAGGGAAAGAAAAAGATGGTCTATAAGCTAAATAAGTCACTATATGGTCTAAAGAAATCGCCTAGGATGTGGTACCAAAATTTTGACACATACATACTTGAACATGCATTTGTGAGAAGTAGGGATGATCACTCTGTATATTCCAAGAAGGTTGGTAATCACTTCATTTATGTAGTGTTGTATGTAGATGACATGTTGTAAGTAGAAAATAACATGGATTTTATCAAGGAGGTGCAATTGCGTCTATCATCAAAATTTGACATGAAGGGTATCAATGTTGCTAACTTAATTCTAGGACATGAGATTAAAATATATTATCCAAACAATAAACTCTGGTTGAATCATAGAAAATATGTTCATATGATATTCCAAAGGTTTAATATGTAGGAAAGTAAACCCATCAAGGTTCCTATTCATGTAGCTATAAATTTATTTGTAGATCAGTGTCCCAAGAGACAAGAAGAGGAAGAGGACATGTCTCGTGTCTTGTATGCTAGTGTAGTTGGAAGTTTGACGTATGCAATGGTATGTACTGTACTAGACATTGCACATGCAGTGGGATTTTTGAGCAAGTATATGTCAAAACCAGGGAAGGAGCATTTGAAAATATTAAATAGGGTTTTTAAGTATTTTCGTGGCACTTCTAGTTATGGATTGTGCTACCAAGGAAGACCAGCGTTGGACATAATTTTGGACATACATGTTTTTTTTGACACATATTGGGCTAGAGATCAAGATCATATAATATCTATAAGTGGGTATGTGTTTAATCTATTTGGAGCAACAATCAGCTGGATGAGAAAAAACAAGGTTGTAGTGACACTCTCAACTATAGAACCAAAATACATGGCAACCACTCATGAAAACAAGGAATAAGTATGGTTAGTGATATTGTGTTAAGGTATTGGGTTGGTACAACAAGTACTAAGATTAGATTGTGATAGTCAGATTGCAATCTTGTTGGAAGAGAACCTAGATTATCATTAAAAGACAAAGCATATTGATGTTTAATATCACTTTGTGAGAGACATGGTTGAAGACAAGAAAGTGTTTTTGGAGAAGGTTTCCACTTTGAAGAATGTTGTTGATTTATTACAAACATATGTGAGCACTGAGAAGTTCTTTTGGTGTAGAGAAACATTGGGCATTGCTACCATGGATTGTTAACTATGAAATCTTGTGACTTCCTATATGAAAAGAAATCAACAATTAGGAGAATGATAGGTATGTTTTATATTATTTGCATGTGTGTGGGGGGGATGTGCCCCAAAATTGTTTTTGAGGAGGTTTTTTCTATTTTAGCATTTTTTGTTATTTTTAACTTTTTTCCGAATTAATCTCGGATTAAGATATTATGGTTTTAGTATATGGATAATACCTAAAATATTGCATATATTATATTGTGAATGGTGAAATTAATACAATGAATAGTTGAGACGTGCAACACCAACGAAGGATGGTTTTCTCCCATGTAATATCCCCACTATAATCCCCACTTTAATTAATGCTTGTGTAGGCATAATGTGTGGCTACTACCAAAGTGATGTAATATGCAAACTATATTTCAATGTTTTAATAATAAAATGTGAAGCGAGCTACTAAGGGGACATGAACAAGAGATGGGGGATGAATTAATCCACAAGAGGGTGAAGTGTCTAAGGTAATGGACAAGAGGGGTCCAAGGGGAAAATACCTATTTATATTGATTTAACCCATTTTCCTGAATTTTCTATTTGTATATGAAACTTCCCATTTATGATTGACTGTTTCCAAAGCCAATTATTGAATACATGTAAAAGGGTGGGTGTGATTGGTCACATCCAAAATTTATTGGGAACATGGGGGTTGAGGAAAATCATCTTGGGGAAGAGTGTGAGTCAATAAAGGAAAGCGAAAGAGAGGAAATTCATATGGTTTTGGGGTAGTATTTTTTTTTAGTCAGTCAAGTTTGTGCATGGGAAGGGGATAGAGAGCAAGAAACAAAGATGGAAGTTGATGTAGCCATGGAGGGAGAATTATAGATTAGGATGGAGTGTAATTGGAGCTATTTGAAGATGGAAAACTGAATATCTAGGTTGCTAGACTTGAAGAGTGAACTCCTGGGTGAGTTGCACTAAAACAACAAGTGTTGTTCTTGGTTTGTTGATAGTTTTCCTAGTAGCAATTTCCCTTATGTTCCTTGTTGAGATATTCCTAGTTGCTTGTGTCAGATAGAACTTAATAAATGAATGGATCATTCCTTGGGTTAGCATTGATAAACAGATGGTACATACTTTGGGTTAACTCTGATAAAAAAAAATGGCACATTCCTTGTGTTGGACAGGTCAAGAGGAATAGAATTGGTGGAAAATCGAGATAGTTGCAGGAAAATATCAACCGAGTGAGTTTTATGAGACGTGAGTGGATTGTGATAGAACAATCTCTTTTGTGGATTTATAGCCTCAGCTCGAGGGTGACTATCTCTTGATATTTGGCATAGTCAGTCTATGGTTGGGTGGAACATCTGTCCCAAGCAGTTGGTTTCACAGTTGTTGTGAAAAGATAAGTGTTTTATCTTGATGTTTTGTTAAATTATGCATATAATTGTTGTGCATGAAATTTTTGCATTTGGAAGTGATTTATATTTTGTTGTAATGAGTTGTTTAGATTCATTTCATGTTGATTATTAGCATCTGGTTGATGAATTTATTTTTATTTGTAGACAATAGCTAAATCTGTTTTAATTGTAGCTATAAGATACAGGAAAATCAATTAACTGTAAATGAATTAATTTAGTTAGCATACATTTTGTTGTTAATATTATTCTGCACTGTAATGTCCCTAGGTTGGGCTGGGGAATGTTACATTATGATATCATAGATTCTAGTTCAAACATCGGGCTTGTATGGGCCAAGATGGCTGTGAATTTATGAAATTCATTGTTGCAGAATTTGTATGTGAATGATTTGGGGGGGAAATATAGATTTTAGAGAGAAATCACCAAATGTGGTGAGAGAAGTTCGATTTTTAATGGCCTGCTATAGAGTTGCAGTTAGTTTGTAGAATCGTCGGTTGAGATCACGTTTGATCTCATGATTGATGGTCGATATTCAACATGTTAAATTTAAAAAAATTCTAAGGTTTAAGCCTTTTTTTTCTTGTCCAAGTGACCTCGGGTTCGAGTCCATACACTTAACCAAATATTGGATGAGATTTAAGAGAATAAACCCTAGGGATTGTCAAATTTCCATATCACCAGGGTCTTGGAACCCTGCGCTACCCTAAAAAGGAGCTAAGACATTTGATATTTGATACTTTAGAGGTATGGATATTTGGGATGTTAGAAATTTACAACATCCAAACCTCACTTAAGGAAATCGGTCGAAATGGTTACCATAGAGTTTTACCAGCAATTGGCGGTTTCTTATTAGTTATAGTGGGATCCTCCCTATCATCAAACCATGAACAAAATTTCATTCGTAAAGTAATAGGAGCCATAGATATAAGGATCTTCAAGATCCTTCCTGATCATTGGATACACGTTACGATCAAATTTGACATTGACTCACTTTACGAGTAAAAAGGTGTTAAACGATCGGAACTCCCGACTGTCAAAGTTGTGAAGTAACGCGGGCCATAGATCAAAGGATCTTTGAGAACCTACTAAATTTTTATATCAAGCCTAGTGGAAGGACAGGGTAAGCAATAATGTTAACCGATAGTGAGCAGTCATCCGTTCCTTTATGACCTTTCTGGTAGGTAATCCTTCAGGACTTAAATGGGTTAAGACTTGTAAGGGACATGAAGTTGCGAAGTAACACGAGTCATTGAGCTAAGGATCCTTCGGGACCCTTCTTGACCATCATATGCAAGTTACGGTAATTCATTGTTGACCACTCCGGGTGCAAAAGAGTTTGGAATGATAGGAATCTGTGAACACCAAAATTGCAAACCAATGTGAGTCGTTGATATAGAGATAATTCTAGATCTCTCTCAACCAATAGATAGAGTAAAGTGTGAGGATAGACTAAGAGGTGCTATTCATATCGAGGGGAGGAATTTAGGAGCTATGTGGACCGTAGATCAACGATCTATCGGGATCTCTTCACAACTGTTCAATCAAATAGTGGAAGGATAGAATAAGTACTTCGGTGAAGTATGGCTCCGAGATGTCTGACATGTTGGTATCTTAGACGTCGAAGCACTGAACAACCTCAGTTTTCCATGAAAACGAATGATGAAGCCAGAGCTATTGATCATGAAGGATTGGATGTGTTCCAGATTCATCAGAGTTGTGGGAAGTGCATATCAAACCATCCATTGAGGACATTGATCGATGGAGGAGACTCATAGCGCATAGGAAGTTGCATGAAATTTAAATCTATGGTGGGTGTGCGCTATTAACCTAGACCGCCCATTTTTTTGGTGATGTGTAAATCTAGGATCTAGGCGCGTAGTGAGGAAGGAGTTAACTAACTGTCATTTTGGAACGTGTCAGCCATAGATCTCACAATGATATTAAGTCATGACCGTTCAACTAATAGGGCAGTGTTGAAGTTTCAGTTTAAATAATGTTGAAGTTTCAGTTTAAGCGCCCATTCATGTAACACTTGGTCACATCCCTCATTCATATGGAGGATAATTATGAAGAGCTAGCTCTAGAGGCATAAGCCTGCGAACACAATATTATGAGTCTGTGAGTCCACAAATCCGTGAAGTTGGAAAAATGGCTAATTGTTGGAACTATTCGAATGAACTTAAAAAAAGGAGAATTATGCTTCCATGAGTCCACAAGTCTAGGATTTTGTGAGTCCGTGAGTCTATCAATCCGTGAGTTCACGAGTCCATGAGTCCATGAGTGTGTGTATATGGAAAAGTGGCTAAGTGATTGAGACCCTTCATACGGACTTATAAAAAGGAGAATTATGCTTTCGTGAGTCTACAAGTCCATGAATCTATGAGTCCATGAGTCTGTGTGGATGGAAAATTAATCTAAGTTTTGAGATTTTTTGGGCAAACTCATGAAAGAAATAATTCAGATACATTATTGGAACAAAATTGTACATAATTTCATAGATTTTGTTAATTATTTTATCCTAACAAATTTTGTTGGATGCACATTTTGTAGAATTAGAGGTACAAAAAGAAAACTTATTTCTTATATGAGGACTAGAGTCATGGAAGATTCTCAAGGATCTTACATCCATGAGGAAGATATCATAGGTCTTCATGTCAGCATGGGGAATGTTGAAACATAGTCAAATGGAAGAAGAGATAGGAAAAAAGTTGTTACTATGAGAAGTCTACATAGGGAAGTGTAGAGCTATAGAGATGATAATGAAACGATTATGAAGGCTCACGATGAGATACTTCATAGCTTGAACATGTTGCATAAGAAAGTTAACAAATATTCTAACACCAAGAAAGTATCTAGTGATAGAAAAATATCAACATCTACATCCCATAACAAAAGGGATGATCATGGAAATGATAGGAAGTCAAGAAGCATGAGAAGGCACCATCATTCTCCAAGGAAATCCACTATAAAAACTCATGAAAGTTTAGAACCAATAAGAAACCCAAATGTGTCTCCTATTCAGAGGAAAATAAGAAGGCCTCGGGCAGATGTATTACAAGGTGAACTCAAGAAAATATGGCCAAATAATTTCAATGGTGAGCACATGAAAGGAGAAGAGGAAAAGGCCCGGTTGTTGGAAATGAAGAAATATTTCCAGCTGCATGATTACCCATCCTGGATAGAAGGTAGAATTTTCACCTACCACTTGCAAGGAAAGGTAGTCATGTGGTGGAATCAAATTAAGAAAGCCAAGAACCTCAATGAGAAAATGATATCATGGAGTAAGTTCAAAGGACATTTCCAAGAGAAATATTTGTCTAAGCATTATTATGAAATAAATATGAAAGAGTTCTTTGAAATCAAATTGGGAACCATGACAATGGAGGAATATGAGAAGTTTTTCTTTGAATTGTTCAAGTACATTGACTTCATAAAGGATGCGAAATTTAAAATCCAAAGGTTTCTAGAAGGTTACCCTCCTTCTATAGTGACAAGATTCAATATGAAAACCCCAATAACTTGGATGAAACAATAAGGAGAGAAAGGCACCTTTATGAGAAAAGAAAAGGAAGGCCAGTGTTCCAAAAGGCTTGGAATGACAATATGAAAGGGAAAAAGGATCAAAGGAACAAATTTTTTAAGCCAATCCTTTTCATAAATATCTCCCTAGGAAATCAACAAGGTCATAAAACCCAAAATGATCAAAAGAATTCATATTCATTTGGTAAAAGGCCAAGGAAACATCCTATTCAATGTTGGGGATGTGAGGAGAATCACTTATATAGGGACTTCCCCCATAAAAAAGAAAGAATTAGGACTATCCACAACATTCAGGAGGATAAAATAGTGGAATACATGGGAGGAAGCATGCCAAGGATTTATGCAGCCTTGGACAACAAGCAGACAGAGTATCAATCCCCCATGATCGAAGTGGAAGATAAGATTAATAACCAACCCATAGAATTTTTAATCGATTTCGGAGCTATCCATAGTTACATAAATGATAACATTGTTGAAATATTTCACGTGCAAAGAATAAACATAAGAAATATTTGTTAGTTCAGTTAGCCACGGGGGCTAAGAGGAAAATCAATGAGTCAGTTAAATATTGTCAAATAGACATGAATGGACTCAACATGAAGGTAGATGTAAACATCATACAATTAGGTTCATATGATTGTCTAATTGACATTGCTTGGTTGGAAAAACATCATGTTATATTAGATTGTTACAACAAGACAATCACATGTCTTGATGAGGAAGGGAAGCAAAGCAGAATTCAAGGAATTCCAAGAGTTGTAGTTGTTAGTGAGATTCCAACTATGAAGTTGAAGAAGAGATTCAAGAAGGGATGTTATATTTTTGCATCCTACATGGAGGAGGTAGCCAAAGACAAATTGGAAAGCATTGAAGACCATCTGGTATTGAGGGATTTTGCAGATGTTTTTAGAGAAATTCTGGGATTTCCACCAAAGAGAGATATTGATTTCTCTATCGATTTGGTGCTACAAGGTACCTCGGTGTCTAAGAAACCATACATAATGGGTACACCAGAATTGAAGGATTTGCATATGCAGCTTGAAGGGTTGTTAAAAAAGGTGTATATATTCCCAAGTGTGTCACCTTGGGGAGCCCTGGTTCTTTTTGTGAAGAAGAAGGATGGAACCTTAAGGTTTTGTATTGATTTGTTTGATCATTTGAAATGTGAAAGAATTGATGATTTGTTTGATCAGCTAAAATGTGCAAGAATATTTTCAAAGATTGACTTGAGATCAAGTTATCATCGAGTGAGGATAATGGAAGAAGACATTAGCAAGAAAACATTCAGAACAAGATATGGGAATTATGAATTTGTGGTAGTGCCATTTGTGTTTGATGAACGGAGTGTCAATGCAGTACCTGGAAAAGTTTGTGATTGTTTTCTTAGATGATATACTCGTCTATTCCAAATCAAAAGAGGAACATGAGCAACATTTAAGAATGGTGTTGCAATTTTTAAGAGAGGACATATTATATGCTAAGTAAGTAAGTGAATATTTTATCAAAATAAGATTCACTACTTGGGGCATATAATATCAACAACAGGGATAGAAGTTGATCCTAAGAAGATAGATTACATTTGAGGTTGGCCAATGCCAAAGATTGTGACAGAGGTCAGATCATTCATGGGTCTTTCCAGTTATTGCTGAAGATTCATAAAATGGTTTTCAAAGATTGCAAGTCCAGTCACTTCTTTGCAAAAGAAGGGAGTGAAGTTAGAATGTATTTCCAAGTGTGAAGAGAATTTTCAACATTTGAAGGGAATATTGACAAGTGCACCAATCTTGAAGATTGCAGATCCAAATGAATATTTTATTTTTTGTATTGATGCATGGAAGAAAGGAATCGATGGAGTTCTCAGTCAAAGGGACCATGTGGTATGGTATGAGTCCAAAAAATTAAAAGAGAATGAGAGGACTTATGCTACACATGACTTGGAGTTACCAAAGATCGTACATGCATTGAAAATGTGGATGAATTACCTTATGGGAAATAAATTTGAGCTAAGGATAGACCATTGTGGCTTGAAACATTTGTTTGGACAACTAACACTAAATGTTAGGCAAACTAGATGGCTAGAATTTGTGAGTGAATATGACTTCGCAATTAAGCACATAAAGGGAAAACAAAATCAAGTGGTTGATGCTCTCAAGAAAAGAGCTCATGAAGTGAATATTGCAACCATTATCATGTACGAGACAAATATGAAAGGCAAAATCATTGCAATAGTAAATTCATATCAAAATTATTTAAAAATAAAAGAGACATTACAATAAGGTAATTTTCAACGAAAATTTAATTATTATGAGATGAAAGAAGATGGAATTATCATGTACAAAGGCAAGGTGTATGTGCCTAATTTTGAGGAGATAAAAAATGCAGTGTTGAAGGAGATGCACAATGTGCCATATGTTGGGAACCGAGGATATCAAAAAATAATTGCAACAATAAGAAGATGATACTTTTGGCCATGAATGAAGAAAGAAATGACTAATTACATAGCCAGGTGTCTAGAATGAAAAAATGTAAAGACAGAACATAGACACCCAACAAGTTTTAAATATCCATTTCCCATTCCGGAATGGAAGTGGGAAGTGGTTTTAGTTGATTTTATTACTAAGCTACCTAGAACAGTGAAGCAACATGATTCCATCATTATGGTGGTGGATAAGTTGACTAAAGTAACACATTTCAGTCCAGTAAAGAATACACACAAGGAAACAAATATTGCATAAATTTTTATGAGAGAAGTTGCTAAGATTCATGAGGTGCCTAAGGAAATAGTTTCAGACAAAGATCCAAAGTTTACATCCAATTTTTGGAAGGGTTTGTTCAAGGGCTTTGGGACAAATTTAAATCTTAGTACAACATATCATCCTTGTTCAAATGGGAAAACATAAAGGACTAACATGATAATTGAGGACATGCTTATAATGTATGTGATGGATAAACCATCAAAGTGGGAATATTATATCCATTTAGTTGAATTTTCTTACAATAATGGGTATCAGGCCTCATTGAAAATGAGTCCATTTGAGGCAGTGTATGGTAGAAAATGTAACACTCCAGCGAGTTGGGATAATCTAGCAGATAGAGTAGTTGTTGGGCCATGATTGTTAAAATAAATGGAAGACGAGATGGAAAAGATAAAGCATAATTTGAAGGTTTCCCAGTATAGGAAGAAAGATTATGCAGACAAGAACAAACTTTTCATAGATTTTAAAGAGAGAGAATATGTGTTCTTAAAAGTAAAGGAAAAGAGGAGTTTGAGAAGATTAGGAAGTTTCTCGAAGTTGGCAGCAAGATATTGTGGGCCTTTTGAAATATTATAAAATATAGGGCCAATTGCATACATGTTAGCTTTGAATGCATCAATGAGAGTGCATAATATATTTCATGTTTCATTGTTAAATAAATATGTGCATAATCCTAACCACGTAATTTATTGGAATGTGATCCAAGTGGAGCACGAAGGGGATTTCTGGGTGGAACCAGTACACATCTTGGACGATAAATTCAAAATGCTCATGAACAAAGCCATAGGGATGGTAAAGTGTCAATGAACCTGTTACATTACCGAAGATGATACATGGGAGCACAAAGAAAACATGCAGGAAAAATACCCACACATTTTTGACAGTTTTGAAGAAAACATAATGCAAGACTCCATTTTGAGTAGCTAAAATTTTGAAACCACATCTTATAGTCCTGGCCAAATGCGTTCTGGAGATTGATAAAATAATCAATCATTCCTTGGGTTATCCTTGATAAAAGGATGGTACATCCCTTGGGTTATCCCTGGTAAACGAGTGGTGCTTTCCTTGGCTCGACGAGTTGAGAGGAACATGAGATTTTGGTTGGAGCTGCTGCTGGAATTGTTAAAATTGTAGAATTTTATTTTCTAAGTATTGTGATGTAAATTGCATATATGTATATCGGCATAGAGTGCACCAAGGATGACACAAAATTTTAGGGGAGGGGAAATGTAACATCCCCACTATAATCCTGATTTTAATCAATTCTTATGTAGACATAATGTGTGGCTACTACCAAAGTGATAAAATATGCGAAATGTATTTCAATGTTTTAATAATGAAAGGTGATTTCATATGCTAAGGGGACATGGAAAAGAGATGGAGGATGAATTAATGCACAAGAGGGGTGTGTGTCTAGGATAATGTCCAAGAGGGGTCCAAGGGGGAAATACCCATGTATATTGATTTAACCCATTTTCCAAAATTTTCTATTTGTATATGAGCCTTCCCATTTCTGATTGAGTGTTCCCAAAGCTAATCATTGAATACATGTAAGAGGGTGGGTGTGAGTGGTCACATCTCAAAGTTATTGGGAACACGGGGGTTGAATACAATCATCTTGGGGAAGAGTGTGTGTAACGAAAGGAAATCCAAAGAGAGGAAATTTGTATGGGTTGGGGGATCAAATTTTTTTTAGTCAGTCAAGTTTGTGGATGGGAAGGGGACAGAGAGCAAGAAATAGAGCTTGAAGTTGATGCATCCATGGAGGGATAATTCTAGAGAAAGATGGAGCGTAATTGGAGTGATTCGAAGTTGGAAAACTGAAGAGCCAGGTTGTAAGGCCCGAAGAATGAACTCTTGGGTGAGTTGCACTAAAAAAACAAGTGTTGTTGTTGGTTTACTGATAGTTTTCCTAGCAACAATTTCCCTTGAGTTCCCCGCTGAGAGATTCCTAGCTTCCTATTCCAAAGAGACCCTGATAAATGAATGTCTTATTCCTTGGGTTATACTTGATAAATGAATGGTACATCCTTTGGGTTAACTTTGATAAACGAACGGTACATTCCTTGGGTTGGACAGGTCAAGAGAAAGAGAGATGGTGGACAATTAGGATAGTTCTAGGAAAATATCAGTTGGGTTGAGAGTTTTATGAGCTATGAGTGGACTGTGAGATACCACCCTCTTTTGTGGATTTCTAGCCTCAGCTTAGTGGTGACTGAATGTTGAAATTTGGAATAGTCAATCTATAGTTGGGTGAAACGTTCGTCCCAAGTATCTGGTTACATAACTATTGTGAAAGGATAAGCGTTTTATCTTGTTGTTGTGTTGAATTATGCATATAATTGTTGTGAATGAACTCTGTGTATTTGGAAGTGATTTATATGATGTTGTAATGAATTGTTTAGCTGCATTTCATGTTGATTATTAACATGCTTTGGATGCATCTATTTTTTGTTGTAGATAGTAGCTAAATCTGTTTTAATTTGTAGCTATAAGCTAGAGGAAGATCAACTAATTGTAAATGAATTAATTTAGTTAGCATAAATTTTGTTGTTAAGATTATTCTGCATCATAATGTCCCTCGGTTCAGTTGGGCGATGTTTCATCCCAGTTAAGGGTTTCCAGTCTAGATCATTGTGTACTGTGTGTATGATTCATTGATTAATTTATGTTTTTATTAAAAATATATATGGTTTTCTTTGCTTCACAGGTTTAAAACTTGCAATGGGTATAGAGGCAATACACTTCTCTAGACATCTTGTTTTTCCTTCAAACTGAAATCCTCAAAGAAAATATGAGTTTAGAGGGGTTGAAGTTGAAGAGACAATAATTTTTTCATTTTTCTTCATAATAAACAAAAAAACGTGTTACCCATTATCAAGTTCTTATGCGTGCAAAATACTCAATTTTACACTTAGAAACTTGATGTAGAAATCTATTAGGAGCATTAATTTTGTTCTATAAAGTGTCAATGAACATTTTACATTCCCGAAGCTGCTACATGGGAGCACAAAGAAAACATGCGGGCAAAATACCCACACATTTTTGACAGTTTTGAAGAAAACATAATGCAAGACTCCATTTTGAGTAGCTAAAATTTTGAAACCACATCTTATAGTCCTGGCCAAATGCGTTGTGGATATTGATAAAATAATCGATCGTTCCTTGGGTTATTCTTGATAAAAGGATGGTACATCCATTGGGTTATCCCTGGTAAATGAGTGGTGCCTTCCTTGGCTCTACGAGTTGAGAGGAACATGAGATTTTGGTTGGAGCTGTTGCTGGAATTGTTAAAATTGTAGAATTTTATTTTCTAAGTATTGTGATGTAAATTGCATATATGTCTATCGGCATAGAGTGCACCAAGGATGACACAAAATTTTAGGGGAGGGGAAATGTAACATCCCCACTATAATCCTGATTTTAATCAATGCTTACGTAGACATAATGTGTGGCTACTACCAAAGCGATAAAATATGCTAAATGTATTTCAATGTTTTAATAATGAAAGGTGATTTCATATGATAAGGGGACATGGAAAAGATATGGAGGATGAATTAATTCACAAGAGGGGGTGTGTCTAGGATAATGGCCAAGAGGGGTCCAAGGGGCAAATACCCATGTATATTGATTTGACCCATTTTCCTAAATTTTCTTTTTGTATATGAACCTTCCCATTTTTGATTGAGTGTACCCAAAGCTAATCATTGAATACATGTAAGAGGGTGGGTGTGAGTGGTCACATCTCAAAGTTATTGGGAACACGGGGGTTGAGTACAATCATCTTGGGGAAGAGTGTGTGTCACAAAAGGAAAGCCAAAGAGAGGAAATTTGTATGGGTTGGGGGAAATAATTTTTTTTAGTCAGTCAAGTTTGTGGATGGGAAGGGGACAAAGATAAAGAAATAGAGCTCGAAGTTGATGCATCCATGAAGGGATAATTCTGGAGAAAGATGGAGCGTAATTGGAGCGATTCGAAGCTAGAAAACTGAAGAGCCAGGTTGTAAATCCTGAAGAATGAACTCTTGGGTGAGTTGCACTAAAAAAACAAGTGTTGTTGTTGGTTTACTGATAGTTTTCCTAGCAACAATCTCCCTTGAGTTCCCCGCTGAGAGATTCCTAGCTTCCTATTCTAGAGAGACCCTGATAAATGAATGGCTTATTCCTTGGGTTAGAATTGATAAATGGATGGTACATCCTTTGGGTTAACTTTGATAAATGAACGGTACATTCCTTGGGTTGGACAGGTCAAGAGAAAGAGAGATGGTGGAAAATTAGGATAGTTCTAGGAAAATATCAGTTGGGTTGAGAGTTTTATGAGCTATGAGTGGACTGTGAGATACCACCCTCTTTTGTGGATTTCTAGCCTTAGCTCAGTGGTGACTGAATGTTGAAATTTGGAATAGTCAATCTATAGTTGGGTTAAACGTTCATCCCAAGTATTTGGTTACATAACTATTGTGAAAGGATAAGTGTTTTATCTTGTTGTTGTGTTAAATTATGCATATAATTGTTGTGAATGAACTCTGTGTATTTGGAAGTGATTTATATGATGTTATAATGAATTGTTTAGCTACATTTCATGTTGATTATTAACATGCTTTGGATGCATCTATTTTTTGTTGTAGACAGTAGCTAAATCTGTTTTAATTTGTAGCTATAAGCTATAGGAAGATCAACTAATTGTAAATGAATTAATTTAGTTAGCATAAATTTTGTTGTTAAGATTATTCTTCATCATAATGTCCCTCAGTTCAGTTGGACGACGTTTCATCTCGGTTAAGGGTTTCCAGTCTAGATCATTGTGTATTGTGTGTATGAGTCATTGATTAATTTATGTTTTTATTAAAAATATATATGGTTTTCTTTACTTCATAGGTTTAAAACTTGCAATGGGTATAGAGGCAATACACTTCTCTAGACATCTTGTTTTTCCTTCAAAGTGAAATCCTCAAAGAAAATATGAGTTTAGAGGGGATGAAGTTGAAGAGACAATAATTTTTTCATTTTTCTTCATAATAAACAAAAAAATGTGTTACCCATTATCAAGTTTTTATGCGTGCAAAATACTCAATTTTACACTTAGAAACTTGATGTAGAAATCTATTAGGAGCATTAATTTTATTCTATATGCAAAGGTAAAACCCTAATTGACAAGAGAAATAAATCAAAGGTTATCACTACTAGTTAAATATTATTTAGTATTTATATTATTCTTATAGAGATAGACTATTTTTTTCACTATTTCTTTCCAATTTAGATTTCTAAGCTGTAACTTACATAGAAAATTTGGGCATCCTATCATGATTGCCAATTTTATTTTTTATAAATTTAATCATGGATAGTACATACCTTAACACATTTCCACACAAATAAAAATAATCATTGCTACAAGAAGTTGTAGAAGAATCTTTCTAAATACTTATTGAAAAGAATGCTAGACAATAAAATCGACTAGAAATGAAGTGACAACTATCTCTCTAATGAAAAATGTCATGGAAATTATTTAGAAGTGCTAAAAAATATTTATTGGGGTGATGATGATGCATCTTATGGTAATGATGTTTAGGTTCCACCTATTGCTAGGCCTATACCTTATCTACTTTGTTTTTGTTCAACTATATAGTGTGTGAGGGGAAATGTTACAAACTTTGATATAGTCCCTCTTCTTAAAGGAGATAATGTTATAGAAGATATCGATATTTCCAAAGTTATTGATGAGTCTCAAACATGAGTTTTAGACTTGACATACTTGGATCATTGTGGTAATGATCCAATTATTTACATTGCCGGTACTAATGACATGTGGACACATAATATACATTATGTGTTTCATGTTCACATTCTGTATGGAAATGAAGGTGTAAATCTTATGTTGCATCATCCTTCATCAATTGAAATAAAATCATAGTTATCTTGAAGAGGTTCTAATGAATATCATAAAAAACATTCTATTACAAATATCAAACCAAGGTTTTATATGAGATCATGTTCATATGTCAGCCCCTTCTTGAGAGATGGTAACTTTGTCAATATTTCTACAAAAAAATTCATTAAAATTGATGGGATTTTGATGCATAACACAAATACATTTGATTTTACCATAAAGGAGTGCATTCTTGTGTATTTACTTCAAAATAATACATGGTATGTCTAAAGACAATCCATTGAAAATTCCACATCCTATGGAAGCGTTGGATCGTTTAATAGAGATTTCAGTGGTGGAACATTAAATTGGGTAACAATATTTGTAATTCATGTGGATGTTATTGGTAGT
>JZKD02S1749525.1:79143-97156 GCA_000966675.3 Picea glauca | reverse complement strand
ATATATATATATATATATATATATATATATATATATATATATATATATTTGTGAACGTTAGGGAAAGACCAAACCAAAAAGAACAACTAAATTTCTTTGATAGTCCACACATAATCAATATTTCATAATTTCTTTATAAGCAAAAAAGAACATGCACATATATATTTGGTTTTTAACTTTAGATTGGGGTTGAATTTCAACACAACAAACACTTTGTGTGAAATAAGTATAATGTTAGAGGAAGAACATTGGTAGGGGTTTTTGTTACGTATGTAAATGTTATGAAAATAATATATTTCTCATTTGAAATGATCATACTAATAGACAATTTTTATGGCTCGAAGTGAATGGAGGAAGCTAAAAGGTTTTGATTTGATTGTTTCTATATTTTTAACCTTTGCAATATATAAAGGGTTAAGCATATCCAATGATGAACCTTATATATACTTGGCAAAGGATATTTCAAAATTTTTACAAGTGGGAGTAATAATTTATTGCTAGAACTTAATGCTAGAATAGGTTGCATGAAAGAAAATATGTTTATAGAGGGTAGATATCTAACGTGGATTGAAGAAATTGAGATGGACGAATTAAGAGGGAAGGGTTGATAAAGTATTTTAGTATATACAAGAGACATCATGAAATAGAATTCACATTTTATTGAGACATGGGACGCACTTTCCAAATCAAATGACTGTAGTGGACTATTTGGTATCATAAGAGAGAACAATTTACAAAATGGAGAATTTTGGGATGAAGATTCTCCATTCTATTCCCGTTTTATTTTCACATAAAAGGGTGGATAAAATTGAAAGAAAATAGATAGCAATTGAAAATATTATACAAAGAAAAGAACATACAAAGAAAAGAACAAGAGCTTAAAACAAATTCTCTATTACAGTGCGAGAGGGATGCTTTTAAGATCACAAGATAAAACCCCACAAAGAAAACTTATATATATTTAAAAAATAATATTGAAATGAGATAAATGAGGAAGAAATGTTTGTATATGTAGGTGAATGTTATGAAAAATAAATGACGGGAAATGATTCCAATATGGTTATATATATAAAATAAATAGAGGTTATTTCAAGAAGATACAAAATAAAGAATCATGCATCTTGCTAATGGAAATACATTTCACCCTCATGGTCTAGCAATAGAAATGATCAAATGGTGAGTTCTACCTTTGCATGCACTCTTATAGAATATATCCAATTAATCCATATAACATGGGCTTCCTTTATACTTTTAGGTTAGCAATGTGACATAATTTCATAGAGGCAACAATATAGATAATGTAATACATTAAACAATGATCATGAGTAGTAGCCTCTTCTCCAAGCTATTTAGCACCATTCCAAAGAGGAAAATAAGTAAGTGGGTTTATGAAAACATTGTGGTAACTCTTTCTTAGGGTGGATTTTAGCCAAAGCATTCAACCATTAATCACCTTCTAACTCTTAAAGGTTGTTTCCAAGAAATACCAAGAGAAAGGTCATAGTATTTATCATTGTTTTGTCAATTTTTATAAAGTCTTTGATATAGTGAATCAAATAAAATATTGGGAACTAATGGAGAAAGTAGGAATTCCCATCGAATGGAGAGAACTTGATTTCCATTTATTTGAAAATGCAATTGGGGTTACCCATAAATGATAGGACAGGAAGAAGGATATCTCCTCGCTCCTACATTATTTGGCATATTCCTAGATTACTTATAAGGTTGAATCAAGAAGAATGGAAAAGGAGGCATACACGTAGAAGGATATGTTTTGTTGTTATTGATCTATGTGGATGATGTTGTGTTATTGGCAAAGAACAAAGATGGTCTCCAAAAAATTCTTGATTCCCTAAAAAAAATTTCAAATAATCTGAAAGTAAAGTTAATGTACAAAAACATAAGTAATTGTACTAGGTACTTGCCATATGGTTATAACCATCACATTAAATGGTGAAAAATTGGGCGCAGTCACTTACTACAAGTACTTCCGCCCCAAATCTAATTGTATTTGTAAGTGGAACTTGAGTGGAGAAATGGGTAGTAGGGATCATGAAATCCTTGTATTATATGGA
This sequence comes from Picea glauca, assembly GCA_000966675.3. Classification (NCBI taxonomy): domain Eukaryota; kingdom Viridiplantae; phylum Streptophyta; class Pinopsida; order Pinales; family Pinaceae; genus Picea; species Picea glauca. Next base: position 95,081 of record JZKD02S1749525.1, on the reverse strand, counting down.
AAAAAATATTCTATGGTTGAGTGCAAGCTAATGATGGTCTCTCATGATGTGTTAGTGACAATGAAAACATGGAAAAATAATAATATATTAACTTGGATGGATGATTCAAGGTCATTTCACAACAAATTAGTATATGGTGTAAAAAGACGAAATGTAGGAAATTGAACTAGCTTTCTAAATACATATTTTTTTATATATGTAATGTGTGTACAATTACATAAAAATTCATTTTTTCTAACAATGTATGTAATTTTTCATGCAAAATATAATGCATATGCTTATGTTAGTTTAGGTGTTGAGTACCTAAATGGTAGAATTTTGTTTTAATATTGTATAATTGTAGAGAGCACATTGTTCTTGTGCATGAGTAGTTTTTCAAAATTTATAATGTCAATTATATGTATTTTTTAAATTATGAAATTCATTATATATATGAAACTATGAGGCCGTGCATTAATGCAAGGTCTGAAGGTATTAACATAATCATAAAATTATTGATTTTTTTTATTGTAGATCTCAATCTATACTAGTGCAACATACAACATTTTCTGAAAATGCGTTAGGCGATAAAAAGTTATAATAGGAATAAAAGTTGTATGTATTTTATATTTTGATATATGTCAATACAAAAATAAATTGAAAATATTAAATGACATTATTATTTTTTTAATTATGCATTTGAAATATATAGATTTGACTCTATGTGTAAGTGTGTTGTTTCATTGACGATGGGTTTGTGTAGCCTATACAAAAATAACATGGAAAATAGAGATATTGAGAGTCATTAAAAAAATGGAGTTTTTGATGTATTTGCAGCCCAAGCCACTATGTTTTATATTCCAAATGTAAATCCAAAAAACTTATTTAAAATTTTTGTATCCCAGCCAAAAAACTTGAATGAAAGGAACACACACATTGTAAAAAACACATGCATTCCTAATAATGTGTGTTGCTCTAATAATGCATGCATGTTTTTGTGACTAAATTACTTTTCCCAATGTATATCCTTCACCTCCAAGTGGGGATATCAGTGACATTAAGAGGACTTGAGAATTAATTATGGGTACGAGGGTCCTTGACATGGTAATAGAAGGAAACTTGGGCCTTAGGCCCTAGAGGTTTCTTCTAATTATCAAGGTCCCAGACCAACACGTTCAGCACGTTCTTCGATACTTCTTTGTAATTGTGGGTTCTACACTACTGGGGTTGTTTGAAGCCCTACACATATTCCAGGAGGAGACTAGTGGCCTCCCACATAATCCAACTTGTTTATTTTGTATTTTTTCATGTCAGCACATCTTTCTTTACTTCTAGGGCCGTTTTGGGGCCCTAAACAATGTTTTCTTGGCTTGTCATAGTCAAACTGTAGAAGGAGTCAAAGTTTGACAGCGTAATGTGTAGTTCTCGAAAAAAAATTTCCAATGGGCTATCACACCCCTAAAATGAAGGTTGTATGAAAAATTTACGACTACGGGAAGTTGAGGTACGAACTTACTCATAGGGGCTCACATGACTTTTGGCATTTCACCTCCTAGGGTAAGGTTTTTGGATGTATAGTGTTTTGGAATTCATGAGTAATATTAAAAAGGCCTCTAGAGCCACATTGTAATAATTTTTCTCAGACAAATGCATGCAACAACCACATATCTTCTCAGAGATAGCTACCACCATTCGAGCAAGTTGTTTCAGTTCTGCAGTTTTACAGTTTCAACCTATTTCATTTATTCAATAGAAGATATTATTCACTGGATATTTGTGTTGTTCTCCATATCTTTGTGTTTATTGTAGTCAGTTTGTTAATCAGTTCATTCTACTCCTAAATATCGATCAGTTGTATAAGAGTGGTCTGCTCTTCATTTATTTTTATTTGTGCATGTCCCCAACAAGATCTGGGTACAAGAAGTTGGTACTTGAACCAATCTATCATTTGCAATATCAGTCGCACCGAGCCTGACAACAACACATGGGAGGTGAAAAGAAAGATGATGGAGCAGAAGATCCTTTTAAAGTGTTTCTCGAGGAATCCCTTGCATGAAAAAGGAATGAAATGATGGACACTTTTGCACAGATTCTTCAGCGGTTGCCCACATGAGAAGCATCTTCATCAAGTGGCCATGCAACCCCCTTCAAGGTACAGGTAAGTTTTGATATTCCATTATTTGAAGGACTGATAGATGCAAATGTTGTATATAAATGGTTGAATCTACTCAAAGTGTATTTTTCGGTCTAGAATTTTTCTTATAGGAAAAATATTACTTTTTCACTCCTCAAGGTTGTCCCCCATGTTAAGGACTAGTGGGATACTGACTCTGAGCAAAGGGACATAGAGGAATATGAAATATTTGTGGTTTCCCCTACATGGGATTCCTTCTAGGATTCCATTAAATAACAATACTACCATGTTGGCACCTACGAGGACCAATACACTAGATGGACCACCCTGTGTCAGGAAAGGGACCAGAAAGTACCATATTTCACCAATATTTTCCATACCCTGTGCACCAAATTGGGTATCAAAGATTCTGAGTGACATCTGTTGCTCGAATACCATAGTTGTTTGCATAGATACATTCAAATGGAAATGGTTTTTTTGGAAATCACCTCATTGGGTACGACTTATAGAAGAAGAGGTGAGAGTTGGGATCTGCAAACTCCTCACAACAAAAGTAGGGCAAAGGCAGCCCCAACCCACACAACAAGGGACAGAGAAAATATGCCCACTCTCAGGACAACCAATCCAAGATGAAACACAAGAAGGGAAATGAGAAGACCAAGAAGGACATAGGAAAATGTTGTGAATACCATAAAATACCTTAGCACAACATCGAATAATGTCTCTCCAACCAGTCACTCGTGGTTGAGTTGAAGGCTTCCGAGTTAGAGGTCGATCCTGAATCTGAATCAAATATAGAAGGATGGAAGTGGATTATTGATGTTGAAACTGGTGCCATTGTCGCTACCACCAAAGTCCAACCAAGCAAACCAGAATAAATAGAGGAAGGGGAATGCCTCTTTCACTCACAGATGTGGGTAAAGGGGGATCTGCTTCATTTCATTATCAATAGCAGTATTCATAAGAACTTGATCTCAGCAGAGGTATTCAATTGGCTGGACCTGCTGAAGACACTGTACCCATATCCCTACACCATTAGTTGGCTTCGCCAAGGAAGACATCTTTGTGTCAGCCAATAATGCCATTTTCCCTATGACATCAAGCCTTTCAAATATGAGGTATTGTGTGATATTTCTCCCCTTGAATTTTGTGATGTTCTTTTAGGACAACCATATTTGTGGAAGCATCGTGTTTTGTATGAGTCTAGACCCCACAGTGTTATTATTACTTTGGGTAGACAATTGTATAGGATACCATAGGTAGTTCCACCTATCGCAATTTATTTAATCTTTTTTAAGCAAAGCAGTAAGGTCATTTCACAGACTAGGAAGTTTGTCTTCTTTGTGATATGTGCTCATAGTAAGAAGAACTCACCGCCACATCCGTGGCCTCTACTCATAGTCTCTCTTTGCAACATAAGCAAGTGGAAAAGATCATGGAAGAGTACAAAGACATATTCTCCTCAGTCACCGGGGTACCGATGCACTGCCAAGTCAAACATCCAATTGAGATAAGCCCCGATGCACCTATTCCTAATGCACCAGTATATCGTCACTCGTTGATGGAAAATTACGAAATCCAGTGTCAAATCCAAGAGCTTCTTCAAAATTGGGCACATCAGACCCAACTCCTCCCCTTATGAAAGCCCAATTTTACTGGTGCATAAGAAGGAGGAGACCTGATGACTCTTCATTGATTACAGAGCATTAAACAAAATCATAGTTAGGAACTGGTACCCAATTCCCATAATTGATGACCTTCTTGACCAACTCAAGGGCGGAAATTTCTTCAGGAAGATTGAACTAAATTCTGGCTACCACCAGGTTGCCATCGAACCAACTGATGTATGGAAGACAACTTTCAAATCTAAAGAAGGTCTCTTTGAATGGTTGGTCATGCCCTTTGGCTTAACAAATGAACCAACCACTTTCATGAGGTTGATGGATGATGTATTGAGACCCTTCACTAACTCTTTTGTGGTGGTATATTTGTATGACATCCTCATCTTCATCAGAACTTGGGAGGAGCACATGCTGCATATTTAGCTGGTTTTGAGCACTCTGCGGTAGCACAAGCTATATTCCAACTTAGAAAAATGATCCTTTGGCATGAACAAGGTCAAATACTTGGGCTACATTGTTGATGAGCATGGGGTACATGTCAATCCAGCTAATATCCAAGTCATCTGTGACTATCCAGCCCTGACCACACTAACCGAGATTCAGAACTTCTTGGGACTAGCCAAATTCTATTGATGCTTCATGTTGGGATTCTCCCATATTTCATGGGCCCTCAACAAAGTGACCAAGGGAGGTGGTACGGAAAATTTCATGTGGGGGGAGGAACAACAATGATAATTTGTTGATACGAAGAATCACTTGTGCTTAACTCTAGTACTCTACTTGCCTAATATGCAATAACTGTTTGATATTGAGACTCATGCATCTGACTATGCTATAGACACAGTTCTCACTCAGCATGATAATCCAGTGGCATACCATAGTGAGACACTCTCAAAAATTGTCTATAAATACCCACCTATGACAAGAAAAATTATTCCATTATACAAGTCTGTCATCAATGGAAACAATACATTTTGGGAAAGGAGACAATCATCCACATTGATCGCAAGCCTATATAGTTCATACAGACATAGGGGAAGTTGCAGAATGACCGCCATGAGAAGTGGTCCACCTACCTACAAGAATTCCATATCAACATCAAGTATAAGACAGGGAGCACAAATCATGTCGATGACTATCTCAATCGACCTCCCATGGCTACACTCACCACTATGCTCCATTCCCATGGAAATGAGGAATCTGAGTGGCCCCAACTTTATCAGAAAGATACAGACTTCGCCACCACCTATCAGCTCTTGGGTACAAGTGTGTATGTCACCGATTTTCACATTCAGGATAGACTGTTATGCGATCTAGGCCATCTTTGTGTTTCTGCAAGAGAGCAAGAAAAGATGATTTGGGAATCCCACTATAGTTTGATGGAGAGACATTTTGGCATGGAGAAAATTGTGGTCATTCTACAGAAACATTTTATTGGACAAAAATTCGACAGGATGTCAGCAAGTATATCATATCTTGCACTTCATCTTCCATTTCCAAGACAACCATCAAGAATAAAGGATTATACACACCTCTTACTACTCCCAAGAAGCCTTGGGAATCCATCTGAATGGATTACATGTTTGGCCTTCTATCCACCAAGAAAGGAAATGATTGTGTATTTGTGGTCATTAATCGGTTTTCAAAGATGGCCATCCTCATAGCCTGGAAGAAGAACATCACAGTGGCAGATACTGCCAAGATCTTCTTCGAACGAGTGTGGGTCCATTTTGGGATACCTTAATCTATCATCTCTGATTGGGACAATAGGTTCCTCATCACATTTTGGTCGATTCTCCAGTCACTGTTGGACACCAAGCTCATTAAATCCACTGCTTTCCACCCCCAAATAGAAGGCCAAACAGAGGTTGTCAATAGAATGATTGTGCACATCCTGTGCATGTACAACTCTAAGCATCCACGTACATGGGATGAGAGTCTCCCCTATGTTCAACATAGTTACAACAGGGCTCTTCATAGCTCCACTGACCATAGCCCATTTCAGGTAGGGATGGGATTCCAACCCTTGGGTCCCATTGATGTTGCACTACCTTTTGAAACCACACAGACATACACTTCCCATGTTCAGTGTGAGACTGAAAAATACACCAGATTCATTGAGTGGATTCAATGGATCCACCAACATGTCCATGAGATTTTGCAGAAAGCCAATGCTAAATACAAGAAGCACCATGATCAACATAGGGTACCACACTAGTTTCAAGTTGGAGACAAGGTCTGGTTAAATTTGTAGAAAGAGCATCTTACAGGGCCCCATCGGAATCTCTTCCCACTTTGCTATGGGCCTTACACTATCGCCAAGGTTGTGGGTAGCAATTATTTTGATCTCAACACTCCACCCTTCTTTGGCTTGCACCCAATGTTCAATGTGGATGTCCTTTGGCCATATTTTTCACTATTATTGGACACCTCAAATATCGTAGAACAATTGACGCCAACAGAGCTCAACCCTGACTACATGGAACAAGAATTCGCTAATCATATAATGGACACACAGGTTAAGGGCACTCACAAGCAGAGGATCCAACTTTATCAGGTTGTCAAGGTAGGGCAACTCCTACACCAAGGCAAGTGGATGACCTGGGGCCAAATTCAACAAAATTTTCCTCACTTGATGGGGTAACTCAACGCAATCGAGACCATTTCTTCCTAAGGGGAGAGGACCAATCCAGGTGGATATTGGTGGCCACCCACCTATTCCAACTGGCTCCTCTTGACAATTTTTAGTTCAGGACGTTCTTCTATACTTCTTTGTAATTATGGGTTCTACACTTTCAGGGTTGTTTGAAGCCCTACACATATTTCAAGAGGAGAGTGGTGGCCTCTTGGCACAGACCCCCTTCCCTCCAAAGGGTTTCTTGAATTCCTGGTCTTGGATCATTTGAAATATTGAGTCAGAGTGACTCCTTGGGTCCCTGCGGGCACCAAAAACTACTCTACCCACACACACAGGTCTCTTTGGAAAGTGACCATGTCTATGATCATGGGTCTATATCTTCACGATTCGGACTTCGGGGATATCCTAAATCTTTCCCTCATCTTCTCCCGAAGAATTATTCTCTGATTTCTAACTCCCACCTTGCATCTTTTCAGAGTCATTGGCCCCACTATGGTTCAGACTTTGCAACCTCACGAATATCTAGGCCTTCCTCCCATAGATCTCCAAACTTTTGATTCCTGAACTCCTTAATCCGTCTGCATGTTCCCCTCTCGTGATCAACGACTGAAATCCATTTGTGACTTCATAATTCGTGACTTCACTTCCGTCAAGCCTTCAAACTTTTTGAACTCTGAGGTGTTGAATCACTTCATGACTATCCTCTATGTAGCTTTCCCAGATATGGTGGTCTGGAATCGTTAGCCTTCCTACACAAATGAATTTTGTTTACTGAATTTCAACGATGAATTTACAGACTTCGTCCCTTGAATATTTACACTACTCTCCCTCTTGAGTTTTAACTTCCTTGGGTTCCTCTAGTTCCTCTGAACACTTTCTTCAACACTTAGTCGAAATCTTGATATGTGCATACCTTGCAACAGATTTTCATCCACATCTTAACTTCTCCTTGTGGATGGCTTCACACTCCTTGTGACTATTCTCCAACCACTTTTGTCTCTCGTGATTGAAATCACTCTATCCCTTCTGAGATTTTGAGTCTGAAAACTCTATTATGCACTCCTTGCGGACATCAATGCACTCCTTGCACACGTACAAATTCTTGTTATATCTTCTAAGCTTCGAGTCGAAACAGATTCGGTCATGCACCCCTTGAGGACACTATGCACACCTTACACTTTCTCAAAGAAGAGAAACAATTGAAACTTGTTCACTCTTCCCAGGGACTCGTACATTTAACAATGAAAATGCAGTCACAGATTTAAGAATAAGAAATAACAAAGAATTCAAAAATAACAGAGAGTCTACCATTCATTCAGAAAGACACCTAACAACACACATTTGGGACAATATATTCCTCTATTATATTCATCCAACTGAAACTTACATACATTCATACAACATTTCTCTATATCTCCCAGCTCTTAGCTTACAATGGCAATCTACACATTAGATTCATCCGCCTCTCTTCGACAACAATAGAAATCTTTATACAAAGGGAATCTCTTGAGTTCTTCCCTCCAACTACTCTATGCTATCTAATCAAAAATAAATTTTATCAACTACTTAACATTTATTACAATAAATATCGAGTCAGACAGATAAGAGCGCAAGATCCAGATCTGTACTGCAATCCGATTCATAATACAAAATACCTTCCCCATCAATCTGATGCGATGGCTCAACCTTCGATCATTAAATATGTTCATAACTAAAAAAAAATTTGTCATATATTACATTAATACACTGATATTTGATATTAAAAACATTTCAAAATATGAACTAGTGCACCCAACTGTCCTCCACGCTTGTGCTTTGTTGGAGATGCTCCCACATCATACTCCCTTGGGTGAAAAATTCATGGACTCTTGTCCATGAGATCCTGCACTGATATTCCATGCTTTTGGATCTCGACTTCACCAATCCAACTGGTGTCTTCTATTGGCCATCCTTTCCACTTTACCAAATATTCAAATTATGTCTTCCTTCTGGTCTTCTTACCAACTCGTTTATCTATGATCTTTTCCACCTGCGGCTTCTCTGCTATAGGAATCTATTTCTCCCACTAAATCCTCCTTTGATCTTCAAATATTTTGGCTCCCATCCTCCCTGTAAGGATACAAGTCTACAGTGTTGAATATGGTTGATATTCCCACATCTTCTAGCACCTCCAATTCATAAGCATTCTCTCCAAACCTCCTCAGGATTTTACACGACCCTATCTTTTTCAACTTTAGCTTATTGTATGTTCCCCTCGGGAATCTTTCCTTCCTTATATGTGCTAGAACTTGATCTCCAACTTCAAATTCAAGTTTCCTCCTATGTTGATCAACTCTGTGATTGTATTCATTGGTACACTTCTTCAACTACTCCTTGATTTGATTATGAAGTTCCTGCCTCTCTGCAACAAAGTCTTCAACTCCCGTGCTCCTAAATTCACTCTTCTCTAGGTCTCTTAACTCCGAGACTCATCTCAGATTTATTGCATAAACGATTTGAAATGGACTTTTCCCAGTGCTCCTACACTGAGTCATTATATGCAAGCTCGGCTTGTGCTAGAATATGATCCCACTCACTATGGTGTTCAATGACCAAACTCCTCAACAAATCTTCTAAACTTGTATTCACCACTTCGGTCTATCCATCCATTTGTGGATGATATGCAGAACTAAAAGACAGCTCTGTCCCTAACTTTTTTCACAATTTCCTCGAGAAATGACCAACAAATTTGGTATCTCTATATGAAACTATACTCCTGGGAAATCCATGGAGTCTCACAACCTCTTTGAAAAAAAAAATTGCAACATGCATTGCATCACTAGTCTTCTGGCATGGGATAAAGTGTGTCATCTTTGAAAATATGTCCACCACCACAAATATGGAATCATTTCCTCTTTGTTTCCTTAGAAATCCCAACACAAAATCCATGCTTATTGCATCCCAAGGCCTCTCTGGAATAGGCAATGCCTGATACAATCCAGTGATTTGTTTCTTCCCCTTGGCATACTGAAAAATCTTACAATTGTTCACAAATCTCTTCACCTCTGCTCTCATACCTAGCCAATAATATGAACTGATTAATTGGGAAAATGTTTTTTCATGGCCAAAATGTTTGGCTAGGCCTCCACTATGATTTTCCTTCATCAAATTCTCCCTCTTCGAGCATCTTGGTATGCAGAATTGACATCCTTTGAACAACAACCCATCCTGAATAAGATATTCATCCCACTGGATTCTGTCTCTGAGAACAGGATTCACACATGCTTCATATGCCTCTCCAAAATTTGTATCACTGTAGTACATTTCCTTAAGGTGGTCAAACCCCAAGGTCTTGACTTGAAATTCCTATAGAACCAAAATTCTCCTCCTCAATGCATCAACAAGCTTGTTAGCATTTCCAGAAATATGTTTAATGACAAAAGTGAATTTTTTCATAAAATCTATCCACTTAGCATGTCTCTGGTTTAACTTCTCTTTCCTAGTTATGAATTGTAAAGTGTGATTATCACTATACAAAACAAACTCCTTCAGTACGAGATAGTGCCTCCATTTCTTCAAAGCTTGAATTATGGCATATAACTCATTGTCGTATGTGGAGTAGTTATTTTTATCTTCATTCAACTTATCGCTGAAATATGCAATAGGACTGTTGTCTTGACTTAAGACCACTCCAATTTCAACTCCACTCGCATCGCATCTTACCTAAAATGTCTTTCTGAAATCCGAAAAAACCAGAATCAATTGTTCTTTTATTTTCTCCTTCAATATGTTGAAGCTTCTCTCAGCCTCTTCTGTCCATTTGAAAAACTTGTGTCTTTTCTTCACTGTATCCATCATTTGAGCACTAATCCCACTAAAATTTCTGATGAACTTATGATAGAAACTTGTTAATCCATGGAATCTTATTACCTCAAAGATATTCTTCGGCGATGGCCATTCTCTGATTGCTTTCACCTTTTTGGGATACGTATTCAATTCATTTGAAGAAATGAAAAAACCTAAGTAAATGAGTTATGTTTTCATGAAAGATAAATTTTTCAGATTAATCAACAACTTCTCTTGCTACAACCTCCTCATCACCAATGTCAAATGTCTCAAATGCCCCTCCTTTGTCTTTCTAAATACCAATATATCCTCCAGATATACAATCATCAACCTACCAATGAAATATTTTAATACTTCATTCATCAGTCTCATAAAATTACTCGGGGCGTTCGTTAAGCCAAACATCATAACAAGCCATTTGTAAAACCCTTCATTTGTTTTGAATGTTGTTTTCCACTCATCACCTTCCCTCATCCTTATCTGGTGATATCCACTTTTCAAATATATTTTTGAAAAATAGTTAGCCCCACTCAGGAAATCCATCAAGTCATCCATCCTTGGTAATGGAAATCTCTATCTGATGGTGATCTTGTTTATATCCCTCGAGTATGTACACATTATCCATTCTCCATCCTTTTTTGGACTTAATACAGTTGGCATTGCACATGAACTTAGGCTATCTCTGACCAATCCCTTGTCTAATAGATCTTGAACCTATCTCTTCACCTCCTCATTCTCTTGAGGTGTCAACCTGTACACTTCTTTATTTGGCAGGATTTCTCCTGGTATCAAGTCAATGTGATGGTTTATACTTCTGATAGGTGGCAATGAGTTTAGCAACACATCCACTACAATGTCAGAAAAATTCTCTAATAGTTCCTGAACTTCCTCAGAAAAATATTCCATTGAAGTACTAGTTAGAATAACCCTCAACTTCCTCAGGAAAATATTCCATTGAATTACTAGTTAGGATAACCCTCAACTTCCTCACTACTACAAACTGCATCTCTTGTTCCTTCTTTACTTCATTCAAGAGTTCCTTCCCACTCATGATGTGTATGCTCGCACTAGATTCATATTTCACCTTATTTTCCTCAATCGGCAACAACATGTCTGTTCTACCATTATTATATAAGGTTTATGTATTCCTCCTCCCATCATGAATAACATTCCTATCATAATTCCATCGTATTCCCAACAAAACATGACAGAGATCCATGGGAATTACATCACACATAATTTCATCTCTATATCCTCATATTTTAAATTCGACAGGCATTGTTAAGTGATTGTTACCCGATGACCTTTCTGCAACCATGAGACCTTATATGACATCGGATGTGTAGTCATCTCTATCTCTAGCTTCTTCACCATCTCCGCGGATACAAATTTTTCGGTGCTCCCACTATCAATTATCACCTTGAAAACCCTGTCCTTCATTTTGCAAGTTGTCCTGGACAAATTGTTCCTTTGCATTGGATTTTCAATTTCTAACTCTAGCTTCAAAAGAACCTTCTTCATCATCAAGGATTTCCCATCCTCTACACCTTTTGCCTCAAAATCTCGCTTATGCACTTTTGAAATGTGAGCTTCACCTCCTTTCTTCCTCTCGGGACAATCCCAAGACATATATCTTGTTTTTCCATAGGCATAACACCTTACTTCTCCTCATCTACCTCTTCCTCTTCCTCTGGGAAAAGAAATTCTACCACCACTCTGCCTTCTTTGGGAACTTCCTCCTCTCTCAGATTGACTATGTGGTTTCTCTGCCTCATCTTTGGGATTCTGTGCTTTATCTTGGGAAACTCCCTTGCCTCTATTCAAACTTTGACCTTTGTTTTCTTGACTTTGCTTCCTGGCCAACTTCTCTTCTTCCTTCAACACCATTTGATACGCGTCCTCTATTGTCTTGATTGTTGCCATGATAATTTCATCCTGGATATCATATATTAGGCCATTAATGTATCTGGAAACTTTCTCTTTGTCTCTCTCTCTCTGTCCAGCTCTAATGTTCAATTTGTAGAACTCTTCTGTGTAATCCTTCATAGTCAATCCTCCCTGTCTCAAGTTTTGAATCCTCCTGAAAAAACTTATCTGGTAATCCTTGGGTATGAATTTTTCCTTAAGCTTGGCTACCATTCGATCTCAAATATTAATATTTTTCTTTCCTTTTCTCCTCCTGTCGACCTGCAGTTCATCCCACCATAGTGTTTCATGTCCTTTCAACCTAGTGACAACATGTATTACCTTTTTCTCCTCTTCAACGTCCTCATAGTCAAAATACTTGTCCATTTCTATTATCCAATCAATCAATTCTTCTGTGTCTAAATTTCCTTCATACATAGGGATGTCAATCTTCGCTCTGGCACCCAATTTGACAACCTCTTTCAACAAGCATTCCTCCACAACTTCTTCGACTTCTACTTCTTAATTTTTTTCCTCGCTGACGTCTCAAACATCAGGTGCTCTCCTTTGTGTTGTCTCCATGGCATCCAGCCTCACACGTAATTCTCTCACATCCCTTTCCATATCTCTGTTGGCTACGGGTGGCTCATCACGTCTTCTAGGCAACATTGCTATGATGCTCCTGATACCTCTTGTCGATATCAATTTACCTTCCCACGTACAAAATTCAATTATGTACTCTCTCTGCTACCACTTCTGGTGCAGACTCCCTTCCCTCCAATGGGCTTCTCGACCTCCCGGTCTTGGATCGTTTGAAATACTGAGTCGGAGAAACTCCTTGGGTCCTTGTGGGTACCCGAAACTACTCTACCCACACACATTGGTCTCTTCCGCAAGTGACCACGGCTATGACCATGGGTCTATATCTTCACGATTCAGACTTCGGGGATATCCAAAATCCTTCCCTCAGCTTTTCCCAAAGCATTCTTCTCCGAGTTATGAACTCCTACCACATGTCTTTTCAGAGTTTTCAGCCCCACTATGGTTCATAATTCAAGACCTTGCAAAACTCTAGGCCTTCCTCCCACATATCTCTGCAGTTTCAATTCCCTAGCTTCTTAATCTGTTGCCACGTGCCCCCTCTCGCGATCAACAACTGAAATCCATTCGCGACTTCACTTTTCTCAAGCCTTCAAACTTTCTGAACTATGAAGTGTTGAAGCACTTCACGACTATCCTCTACGTAGCTTTCCCAGATCTGGCAGTCTGGAATTGTTTGCCTCCCTCCGAGAATGAATCTCATTTAGTGACTTTCAGTGATGACTTTAGAGACTTCCTCCCTTGAATATTTCCATCGCTTTCCCTCCTGAGCTTTAACTTCCTCGGGTTCCTCTGGTTCCTCTGAACACTTTCTTCTACACTTAGTCGAAATCTCGATTTGTGCACACCTTGGAAATGATTTTCATCCACAACTTAACTTATCCTTGTGGATGGCTTTGCACTCCTTGCGACTGTTCTCCAACCGATTCTGTCTCTCATGATTGAAATCACGCTATCCCTTCTGATATTTCGAGTCTGAAAACTCTGTTACACACTCATTACACACATACAAATGATCGTTATCTCTTCTGAGCTTCGAGTTGAAACAAACTTAGTCATGCACCCCTTGCAGACACTATGCAAACCTTGCAGTCGCTCAAGGAAGAGAAACAATTGAAACTTGTTCACTCTTCACAGGGACTCATACATTTAACAATGAAAATGCAGTCATGGATTTAGGAACAATAAATAACAGAGAATTAAAAAAAAAATACAGAGTCTACCATTCATTTAGATAAACACATAACAACAAACATTTGGGACAATATATTCCTCTGTTAAATTCATCCAAATGAAACTTACATACATTCATACAACATTTGTCTGTATCTCCCAGCTCTTACCTTACAATGGAAATCTACACATTAGATTCATTCGCCTCTCTTCGGCAACAATACAAAGCTTCATACAAATGGACTCTCTTGAGTTCTTCCCTCCAACTACTCTATGATATCCTATCGAAATTAAATGATATCAACTACTTAACATTTATTACAATAAATATCGAGTCAGACGGATAAGAACACAAGCTCCAAATCTGTATTGCAATCTGATTCATAAAACAAAATACCTTCCCCATCAATCTTATGTGATGGCTCAGCCTCAAATCATTAAATATGTTCATAACTCAAAAACGTTTTGTCAGATATTACATTAATACATTGATCTTTAAAATTAAAAACATTTCAAAATATGCACTAGTGCACCCGGTTGTCCCTCACGCTTGTGCTTTCCTAGCGATGCTCCTGCATCACCTACCACCTAATACAACTGGCTTATTTTGGATGTTTTCATGTCATCACATCTTTTTGTACTTCCAGGGCCGTTTTGGGGCCCTAAACAATGTTTTTTTGGCTTACGACAGTCAAATTGTATATGAATTCAGATTTTGATGGTGTAATGTGTATTTCTTGAAAATACCTTTCCAACATGCTATCACGTGCCTAAAAGGAGGTCATATTCAAATGTTACGACCCAAAAAAGTTGAGGTACCAACTTACCCATAGGGGCCCACATGAATTTTTGTGTTTCACCTCCTAGGGTTAGCTTTCTGGATGTCTATGGTTTTAGCATTCATGAGTAATATTAAAAATTCCTCTGGACCCTCACTGTAATCATTATGCTCAGAAAAATGCGCGTAGAAGCCACATCTCTTCTCAGAAATAGATACCACCATTCGAGCAAGTTGTTTCAGTTCTGTAGTTTTACAATTTCATCCTATTTCATTTATCCAATAGAAGATATTGTTCATTGGATATCTGTGTTGTTCTCCATATCTTTGTGTTTATTGTATTCACTCTGTTAATTAGTTCATTCCACTCCTAAATCCGGATCATTGGGAGAGAGAGAGTGTAATATGGGGGAGATAGAGAGGGAGTGACAGAGAAGGGGAGAGAATGAAAAATAGTGAGATAGGGGGATAGGGAGTGGTGGGAGAGAGGAGTATATGCAGGGGAGTGATTGGGAAGAGAGAGAGAGAGAGAGAGAGAGAGAGAGAGAGAGAGAGAGAGATGGAAAATATAGGTCTAAGTCTAGGTCATGATCATGGTCTAGGTGTAGGTCTAGGTCTTTCCATGTCTATGTCATGGCATGGGTCAAGGTCATTTTCTAGGTCATGGTCTAGGTAATAATTTAATGATATCTCTTTGATTTGTTTTCTTTGCTCGTATATATTTTCTTAAGGTGAACATAGCACAACAAAGTAGTTATAATCTTTGGTTTCATGTAATCTACAAAGTTATCTTTTCTATGTGACTATATCAATCAAGACTTTTGTGTAGGTTAAATATGATGAAATATAGAGGAGAAGCAACAAGTCATGGAGGGTCTCCTTATTTTGGGAACTATGATTTCTTTGATGAGAATATTTGCAAACAGTATTAATACAAATGAAGTAAGTTAAACTCACAATATATATATGGCTATAGATTCCATTCAGGTACCAACTCAACTATGATATATGGCTATCCATTCCATTCATCTACACCCTTTGCAGTGGTTTAGGTCATGGTGTAGGTCTACGTCTAAGTCTATGTCATGCTCTAGTTCTAGGTATAGGTCTTACTATGTCTTTCCATGTCTAGGTCTAGGTCTATGTCTTTCCATTCCTTGCCATGTCTAGGTCTAGGTCATGGTTTAGTTCTAGGTCCATTTCTTTCCATGTCTTTCCATGTCTAGATCTTGTGATGTTTAGATCTAGGTCTAGGTCTACAACTTCCTATGTATTTTCTTGCTA
>JZKD02S1749525.1:44650-79093 GCA_000966675.3 Picea glauca | reverse complement strand
AAGGGGGGCAGAGGGTGGAGAAAGAGTGAGAGGGATACAAAGTGAGGGGGAGAAAGGGGTAGATGTAGGAGAGTGAGAGAAAGGAGAGATAGTGGGAGGGAGGGGATGGAGTAGAAACAAATAGGAAATAAGAGTACATATGTATTCCTCTAAATGCGAGCATGTTATTTCTAATTCAATTTTTTTGGGTGGGAATTCCAACTCTAGCATACATGTATGCTAAGTTGGTTTCCGCAGATTTACGTTCAAGGTGACAAACTTAGTGGTTTGGTCTGGAAATACATAAAAACCTCTATTTTTATGAATACCTCTCTCTAACTTTGTTTTTTATGTTATTTTTCTATAGGCTACAAAAATATGTTATTGATGAAACTATAGATATATATAGAGTGATTCCAAATATATATATATTTTTGAAATTAATATTGTTTACTATTTTTAATCTATTTTTGTCCTAAAATGCATACCTCTTTTATTTCCGCTATAACTTTTTATGAGCTTAACCATTTTTAAAATGAGTTGTATGCATCACTAGAAGAGAATGATCTCTACAATCATAAGAAAAAAAAAGGAGATAATGTTAAGACCATTGTAGCCTGCACTAACAAAGACACTGTAATTTCAAGGATATATTGACTTTCACAAATTAAAAAAATATAAAATTAATATTATAAATTTTGAAAACAAATGTCAGACTAGAAAACTAGGTTCTCTACAATTATACAAATTTTTAGAAGGAGAAATCATCTTTGAGGTACACAACACCTACACTAGACATATACCATATATTTTGCTAGAAAAATAACATACCATTGTTAGAAAAACTCAAATTCCACACAGTTATTCACTATTTCTATTAATAAAAATTCTAAATTTGGAAAACTAATTCAATTTCCTACATTTCTTTTTTGTACACCATATTCAAATTCATTTTAAAATTATCTTCAATAATCCCTCCGCACGTCATGAGAGACCATCATTATCTTTCAGTCACCGATGAGGCTTTGTGTCCAGAGTTTAGGGAAGTCATCCTTGACTACTAAATTGAAGAGCTTGTGTATGTGAGGGATGATGATAGGCTCTCCGATTAAAAAAATCTCAACTTGGTAGCCTTTAATGTCCTTAACTCAGCTTGTGTATGTGAGGGATGAGTATGGGCCCTACGATTTTAAAAAATTCAATTTTATCCTTCAATGTCCTTAGCTTTCCCATTTACGAGCCTCTTAATCCCAAAATCTATGTCTTCCATATAAAAAACTTCATCGTATTTAGGAACTTTTGGAATGGTGTCCAAGGTTTTAGGGAATTCGTAAAGAATGTTTAGGTAGGAACTCGAGTCCTTTGAGCAAATCATATTATTTAATTAGAATTTCCCTCCAAAACTTCTTAGTATCAAGCCTAGACACCTATAAACGCTACTCTTGCTTTCTATTTATATAGTAACTTTTAGAGTTGACACTCCACCCATCATCATGGACTCTTAAATGTTGGACATTTCAAAAACTCCATTCACATTTATATCCAGAATTAAAAAATTAATTCTATTTATCTTATCAAGTTTTAAGAATTCATTTAAGAGCTTCCCTAATAGATCTCATAGCAATTTTACATTGGTTGTATATAAAATTTTATAAATCAAAATACATATAATAATATAATGTAATATTTTAAAATAATTTCCCTCCCTATTATTTTAGTTATTTTAATTGATAAAATAAAAATCATTTTATTTTGAAATTAATTATTTTAAATTAAATTAAATTATTGAAATTTACAAAATATTTTAATAAATTAAACTAATATATTTAAAAAAAATCAAAATTAATATTTACAATGACAGATATAACTAACGATATTCCTTATTAGAAGCACTGGAAGCCCATGATAGAGCCGTGAGCTATATTGCCCATTCATACTATTTTATTCTAGTTTGAAATAAATTCATAAATTCTTTAACATAACAATGATTCATCATAAATGTAATCATCTTAGTCCTGATAATTTGTAATGAGGGTTTCCCATTCAAATTAGTTCCAATGGTTTTTTCTTATTATCCAATGGTCATGGAGGGAATTTTGAGTTGTTTAGTTTTTATAGCTAATTTTGTGCACTCTTGATAGCCCATTATGGGTATATATTTTGGGTGATCATTATCTATAATCATGGGCACACTAATCTCTTGTTTTTATGCTGATGAAAATAATGATAGGGATTTCTTAGTTTTTGACAAGATAATATAGTAGTTGAAATATATTTTATATAGGTATATCGAAAACCTAATATGCTAAGTTTCTTACAAAGTAGAGATTAAGAGCCTATCTGTAACACCTTAGGAGTGGATTTGAGCATATGTGCTCCTTTCATGTGATGATATGGACAAATCAAACGAGTTGGAGGGCACTCGGTCACATTTTAGATGAAGTGGGATTCGTTGGGTGTGTTGTCATGCCAAAGATGACTTCACATGCCCATGACTCATGACTTGCGAAAGGAGTTATGTGCGGAGACTTGTTGAAGAATGTGAGAAAGTGGGCGCCCCATGGTGATCATGGACGCCCCCACGGAAAAAACTAGAGGAAAATGAAGTTGGGTGCCCCATTGTGGACATGGGCACCCTTATTGAAGACAAATGGTTGGATGGAAAGGTGCATTGGTAGCAAGAGTTCCCAACGAGCCAGATGTACGAAAGAGTAACTTGGACGCCTTGGGCGAGCCAAGGGGAAGCCAACCAAATGAAGTTGTTGACATTCCACTCCTTGAGCACGCGCTAAGGGGAGTTGCCAAGGAACAAAGAGTGTTGTGAATGCCACCAAGAAACAGGCCGAAGATGTGATGGAGTATTGTCTTGGGAACCCTCAATGTGAAAATGAAGAAGTTGGCTAGAGTGGGTGGAGTGCATCGAATGGGCGCGTGCCCATAGAAGACATTGGTTTCATGAAGTGAGAATTTGTCCCAATTTAGAGAGGTGAATTCAGTGGAAATGCATGCCCACAACGCACATCGGTTTAACAAATGTGGACATGGCATTGCAGAGAAGAGGGAGGGATAGCACCCAACCAGCCAGATGCGTGAAAGTGTAACTTAGATGCCTTGGGTGGGCCAAGAGGGAGCCAACCAAATGAATTTGGTGACTCTCCACTCCTTGAGCGTGTGACAAGGGGGTTTTCCAACAAACAAAGAGTGTTGCAAATGCAAGCAAGAAATAGACTGAAGATGCGATGAAGTATTGGCTTGGGCACCCATGATGCCAAAATGAAGAAGTTGGCTAGAGTGGGTGGAGTGTGTCGAATGGGCATGCTCCCATGGAAGACATTGGTTTCATGAAGCGAGAAGTCGACTTGAGTTAGAGGGGCACGTTCGGTTGAAATGCACCCCCAAAATGCACGTCAGCTTCACAAAAGTGGACATGGTGTTGTGAAGAAGAGGGAGGGCATGTCCATTGGGCATCCTATATAACCGAGAAAGGAAAGCCATTTGGACATAAGCAATAAGAAAAAAGGAAAGGAGGCAAGAGATCATTTGGTCAAGGCGTGTTGGCTAGATCAAAGGATTTCGGTTACAAAGGGGCAACCTTAGATTTGGTTAAGTCTGGGAATTGTAGGTTGGTTGAACTGAGGCAAGACAAAATTTATTCAGCTATGAAGCAAGGTGATGAGAGTTTCACACAAGACTTCTAGTTGTGGTTGTAGAGGAAGGGTGTGCATTGGTTAACTCGTCAAGGAAGAGTTGGAGTTTTCACAACAGTTTATTTGCAACTTAATGAAAGCTCCCAATTGTGGAATTTATTTGTGTGGCAGGAGTTGAGATTGACACACTTTTGTTTTACATCGAATTTCAGTGTTAGGCCAGTTTGGCTGCCCATAAGAAGTTTCGTTTTGTAATTTTATGAATGCTTCTTTTACTATTGAAGATAACTAAGTATAAGACTTGCAAACTATAAGTTAAGTAAGGAAACGAGACTAAGTTTTAAGCCTAGCCCGGGTCAAGCACTCCAGTTTGGCCTTGCCATTGAACGAAAGGCGTCGATGCTACACAGAGTTGAGGATGTTGAACTTCTGCAACTCAGCCGAAATCCCCAACCCCATGACAATATCCCTCTGTATGGAATTCCTCATTGAATACTAGTTTATGATTTTGATTAAGAGGGGTTTTCCACTCATGCCACACTGTTAAGCTTATTTCATTATATTCTAACGACTTTTCAATCAAATTGTGCCTCATTACTTCATTGATAATCTGGGAAATGCATAATAGTTAGCCAGAGCATTTATGTGGTAGGACAAGTATTGAACTAAATTATTTTCCCTCGTTTCAAATGAAATTTATTCTCTTGTAGATACCTTTTATGATAATTATTCCATTATGTTCCTTATTTCTCTCATTATTACTAATCTTCATTTTTATTATTTACTAGTGACTGTTTTAATTTAGTGCTCATAGCTACCTTTCCATCCTTGTGCTCTATTACATCCTCTTAAGAAATATGTTTATGAGAAGTATCAATGGATTTCAATCTTCCTATATTTAAACCTACCAACCATCATCAGTGATAGAATAGGGAACCATGATGGTTCTTGTGCCTTATTATCCATAATACTGGGAGAGCCAGTATGTTGATATTTCATTTTTTCATAATTGTAAGTGATATTTCATATGTTGAGATTGCACCTCGAAGAATTTGGAAACTATAGTGTAATATACAAATGGGATAAAATGTATTTTGCATAATCGTAAGGTAGAGCTCACATAAAATTATAATCCTTTGTTTATAAATCTTGTTCTTTCAAAAGATTTTTTTCGTTTAGATTTTTATTTATTTTAAAATAATTATAAGTTATTCTCTAATATTTCTACTATAATATAAAACCGTTTCGTAGTTATATGAAGTTTGACAAACCGTTGTGATCATTGGGCATTATATTTTTGTAGTCACTTCATTTTAAAAGCTTAAATGAACAAATGTTAGAATCTCTGATTAATTTGACGAACTTGGCACAACTGTGACTAGATTTTCTTTGCTAGTTGTTATATTTTTATTTTAAGATTACATTTCTTAATGTTAGAATGAATTCTTACAGAGATTAGTTTGGATTTTTTAAATTTAGATATTTGTAAGAGATCTTCTCCAACTATAAAATCCTATTTATATGTGTTTGGTTGAAAAATTTCCTATAAATTTGTTTTTCTCTCTAAAGAAAATTCTTATATAAATATATTCTTGATTTATTAATAAAAAACATGGATAATATACCTTTTGTGTGCATAACGGCTACCCTCACAATTACTAAGTTTGTGTCACTCAGTTCTAGCTTAATTCCCTCACGGGAAGGCCAGGACGATGTGAGAGTCGTGATTGATGATTCCCTAGAGAGTAGAGTGTATCATTGTGAGTGATTTGTTTTATGAGTGATTGTTGAAATGTTGAATATGTTATTTTTCTGTGTGTTTTGTTTGAAATATTTTTTGACCAAACGAAAGAGAGATTGCAATAATTTTTCTGTGCCAATGTTGAGAAGATCTGTGGAAAGGAAGGGTCCAGCCGATTACCTATGAGAGTCATCGGTGTTGTGCAAAGAGGAGCCACAGTTGTGAATAATTTATACTTAATTTATCAGAGGAAATACAAGCCTCTTCTAGTTATGGCTGTGGTCATTCCCTTCGAGCAGTTCACAGGAATAAAAGTCGTCATGTTCTATGTGTCGGTGCTATTCAAGAAGTTTGGTTTTGGAGATAATTCATCTCTCATGTCCGTTGCCATAATAGGTCTCGTGAATGTTCTGGCCACGTATGTTTCCATTGTCACCAACTATAAATATGGAAAAAGATTCCTTTCCATCGAGGGCAGTATTCAGATGGAAATCTCGCGAGAACTCATGTATTTGGTTTGGAGATTGAATCTTGGAATGTCTGGAGAAGGAGATCTATCGAAGGGCTATTCCATATTTGTGTTGGTAGTAATGTGCATATTCGTGGGTGCACTATCCAAGGTGTTATTTCATATTTTTGGTGGTCGTAATGTGCATATTCGTGGGTGCAGTATCCAAGGTGTTATTTCATATTTGTGGTGGTAGTAATGTGCATATTTGTGGGTGCACTATCCAAGGTGTTTGAGAGGTCAATTGAAAATCTCTCAATGGTAGTTATATTAATTTTTTTATGGAATAAATATTTTTAATTATTTTATTTTTAAATTTTTTTATTATAAAGAACTAATCAATGAACATAGTAACTTAATTTAAATTGGCATTTTATACTTACTGTGATGTCATAATAACATATCACTAATATGATTATGTCTACAATCTATTATAAGTTAGTGTTTTTTATTGTTCTTCGGTGCACCAAGAACAATAGTTACAGGTTATCTTTGTGTGTACGTGAAAAAAATGTCAAGTTGTATGATTGACTGATGTATATGTTAAATATCTAGAATACTTTCCTATATAACTATCGATATATATAGTTCTCCCTATTTCCACAGATGGAAGTATGTTCATAGAGTGATTCAATATCAAGACTATTTTTTTAGGGTAGTAGAGAATCGTCGATCCTACAAATACGTCATTGATGGTCAAAAGAAATTGTATATTAAATGGATCAAGTGGTAGCTCGAAGTTGATGGTTGAGAAAGAGCGTAGTCAATGAGATTTCAAAGTGGGTAGAAATGTTGATGAAGACCAGACAAGACAGAGGTCGAAGTTCCAAAAATATTTTTTTTTGTAATTTCAATATTGTTATTTGTGATGTAAGCATTAAGGGAGGGTGTTAAAATTAATGCTTACATAGATTAGTTTGGATTTTTTTAGATCTAGTTAGTTGTGAGTGATCTTCTCCAACTATCATATCATATTTATGTGTATTTGGTTGAGATATTTATTCATGACTTTGTTGTGTTGTTGAGGAAAAATTATTTTATAAATATGTGCTTGAAGGATTAATAAAAGACATGGAGAATATATTTTCTGTCTGCATAATCACTACTCTCACAATTTATGAGTCTTAAAATAGTGTTTCAACTTCCTGTAATTTGAAATGGAGAAGCTTTAAATGGGTGCATGGTTGTAAAAGAAGGTGTTGTGAATGTCTCAACATCTATCTTCCGGGGGATAAAAATGATTTGATTGGATTGCTACTAAGAAATCATGGAACAACTTCAATTTTTTATGATGCAAAATAGAGAAGATATGAAAATCATTTAATATATAATCTATATTACACATAAAAATCATGTAAAATAGAGAAGAAATGAAAATCGTTTAATATTTAATCTATCTAATCCCTTTGAAGTTGTCTCCACAGTCTCGTCCTAAGGCCAGTAGAGTGCTCATATTCTCTTGGCTAGTATAGTGCTCATATTCTCTCGTTTTGTTCCTGAGATCTGTCAAATATGTTTTGTGACCAGTATTAATAGAATATTAATAATTTATCTACTCGAGATCTATGCATGACTAAATCTTAGTGTACATTATGTCTCCAGAGTCTCCTCCAAAGGCTAGTATAGCCCTCATATTCTCTTGTTTCATTGCTAAGATTTGTCAAACATGTTTTGTGACTAGCATTAACAACACAGTCATAAGTTATCCACAAGGTATCTATGAACGACCAACTGTCTGAAGGGATTCAACTCAATCTTAGTGTACATTGTCATTCCTTCGCATCTACATGCATGTGGGGACAATTGTGGTACTTTAAATTGTCATTGATACATCTAAAAAATATTCCAAGAAGATTACATAATTACACAGTGAACCTATTCCACATATATGATCGTTAGTGATGACATACTCATATCCACAACCTTTAAATTCCTCCTCCTCCACCCAGAAGAATGTCTATGACTCACCCCTTGAGCTTCAGGATTCGGTCACAAAAATTCCCAAAGCTGGTCACTATTATTATTGCAGTTAAGGAAAAGAATGATGTGAAGCATGTGAGGGAGGGACTCCACATCAATTTTCAAGCAACAAAGGGGGCTAATTTCCAACTTCAGAGCTCTATATCAGCCATTAGTATCAGTGCCTACCCCGTGACGAGATTTCTCTATGAAAGATATTTCCTACCATACAATTCTGATGATTTTGAAACAAATGTTAGATTTTTCATGACACTTTAGATTCTTACATGTGAACATCTCATGAGACATAAATTTTACTTAGAAATAATGAAGAATTAGTTGCGGTGATTAGTTGAGTTTAGTTCCAACCGTTTTAAACCATATGTCATCATTTATATATTTTGTAATTCTCATTGATTAATTGAATGAAGCGTGGCTTTTCTTCCCTCACCTCCAGGTGTTGTCTCACCTGAGGATTTGGTTTTCATTCTCTATTTCTTAAGTTGGTATCGGAGTCGTTGTTGATGAGAGCTGTTGAGACATTGTGAGGGTAGATCACTGATGGAAATCACTCAGATCACTGCTTCTTCAGATCATTGTTGGAAATCACTCAGATCGTTGCTCTATCTAGGATCGTTGAAACATTATTTGAAGGATTTCAGTCTCGAGTAGTATGGAGGAGTCTGTGTGGAGAGGTGTGAAGGGGATCAATCGATTTGTGATGGTCTGAGCATGATATTGCTCGTGACCTCATCGATTTGGAAATCCCTTTGATAGTGGACAATACAAGAAGAAGCGTGAAACGTGTGAAAGGAATTATTTCACGTCCCTTGACCTACGTTTTTGGAATTATAGCGACCTCGACTTGCGCACAGTCTTTACCAAAGGTTTGAATTCAACCTCTGATAAACTTGTGGTCTTGGTGAAATAATTGTACCCGATTTGATTTGAACTCTGATTCTTTAGGATGCAACTTGTTTTTTCATTGATTGAAAGCCTATCTTTGATCAAATACCAAAACCAAGAGGAAGGGGACCATAATTTATTTATCGTTCATGCCCTTGTGGATTCGAAGAGGGCGAAGAGATCTAATTTTTATCGTTGATATCGAGGGATAAGAAATAAAGAGGATATCTTTTTCTGAGCTATAATTTTCATTGTTTCTATGAGTTTGATATGTGAAAGAGTTTGCAAGGATGGTGAATCCAGTTGTTGAAACTTACCTCAATGAAACCAATAAATTGGATGGATCGATTTTTGTAAATTGGAAATTCAAAATGCAAACCTTGATGGAAGGTTATGGCGTATGGACGATCACGAAAGGATATGAAGTGCAACCTGATGTGGTTGTAGGTGCAACAACAACAACAATCCTAGATTGGGATAAGAGGGAGAACAAAAACAAGGTATTGTTGAGAATGTCTCTTAAAGATACCATAATTCCGCACATTAGAGATGCTAAGACTTCTAGTGAAACCAGGAAAGTACTTAAAGATGTGTATCAGAAAAATAATACAAATCACAATATTTTCCTAAAGAGTAAATTGCTAAGTATTAAAATGGATATAAATGAGTCTGTTAGTACTTTTCTTGGAAGAATTAAAGACATGAAAGATAAATTGGGAGATATAGGAGAAAAAATGTCAAACATTGATTTTGTCACAATTTCTCTAAATGGAATGTTAGAGGACTATCAAATGTTTATAACAGGCCTTGCAATGAGAGAGAAAGCTCCTACTTTTGAGAAACTAACAGGTATATTGTTGCAAGAAGAAGAGAGGCATGTGAATTTGAAGCCTCAGAATTCAGACTTAGCACTATGGAAAAGTAAGAGATTCCCTAATGGGAAACCACGAGAAGGAGGCAGAGAAGGATGTTCATTTCATAGGAAGTCATTTCCAAAGCCAAATCAAGGTATGCCATCAAATAGAAATGAACCTAAGTGCTTCTATTGTGGTAAGACTGGGAATATTTCCAGTGAATGTTATAAGAAGAAAAATGATGATGAGGCTAGGCATAAAAATACAAAACATTCAGGACACTTTGCAAAAGAAAACCCGATTATTGATTAAAAAGATCTCAAATTGTTTGTGTCTGATGTTGCATTTTGTTGAAACTAATGATGTTGATGCATGGTTTTTTCATTCTGGATCTTTAGTTCACATGACATGTAACAATAATTGGTATATAAACTTTAAGGGATATGGAGATATTCCAGTAACACTTATAAATGGTACTGTCAGACACATTCACAATGTTGTGTATGTCCTCGGGATAAAGAAAAACTTGAATTTTGTGTCCAGAATTACAGATAATAATTTGAAGGTTGAATTCTTCAAGATACATTGTATAGTGAAGGACTTGCAGGATCATTACATAACTGTTCCTTAGGAATTAGAGTTGGAGGTTTGTACAAACTTGATGTCACTAGCAAGAATCATCAAGCATTGACTTCTGCAACTATGCCTACATAAACTCTTTGGCACCAAAGGTATGGTCACATTAATTATCATGACTTGTTGTTATTACAAAAACAAAGTATGGTTGAAGGAATCCCTATGTTGAAGATTGAGTAAGCTTCCTATGAAGGCTGTGCATAAGGAAAGATTCACAGAGATGAATTCCCCTCTAATCCTGATAGGATTAAAAAATATCTTTTATAACTTGTGCACACCGATGTTTGTGGACCAATGTAGACAAGGTCAGTAGGAGGTGCTTATTATTTATTATTGTTTATTGATGATTGCACAAGGTACACATGAGTGTATTTCCTTAGGAAAAGAGTGATGTTTTTGAATACTTCAAATAATTTAAAAACATGGTGGAGAAGAAAACAAGAAAACCCATAAAAATCATCCTCTTTGGTCAAGAAGGAGAGTACAAATTGGGGAACTTCATCAAGTATTTCAAAGATCATGGAATAGTACAACAATTTGTAGTACCCCACACTCCACAGCAAAATGAAGTTGCATAAAGGAAAAACATAACTCTAGTGGAGTGTGCATGAAGTATGATTAAAGGTAATGATATCTCAAATGCTTTTTGGGTTGAGGCCATTAGAACTATTGTTTATTTAAAGAATAGAATTCCAACAAGGTGTCTTGATCATAAAACTCCTTTCGAAGCCTTGTATGATTCTAAACCATCAGTTAACAATTTGAGGATATTTTTTTGTAAGGCCTTTGCACATATTCCAAAGGAGAATGGGAAGAAGCTTGATGCTAAAGCTGTCAAACGTATTTTTATAGGGTACTTTTCAGAATTTAAAGCATATAAATTGTTTGATCCATCTACTCACAAAGTGTTTGCAAGTAGAGATGTAATTTTCCATGAACAAGAAGAAGGAAACAATGAAGACAACAATCATGAAGGATGGAAGGTACTTCTTTAATATGAGGAGGTCAAAGAAGAGAAGCAAGAACAGGAAAAGGCACTCAGTGACATGGATACATCCAGAAGTGAAGAAAAATCTTCATAAAATGGAGAAGAAGTCACCAACCAATTGAGAAGATCTTCATGACAGGTTCTTCCACCTAAAAAATATAAATATTATTCCCTAATGAGTAATATTTCAAATGTCATAGAACCCATGAATTTTAATGACGCTAATGAACATGAAGTGTGGGGAAAAGAAAGGGAGGAAGAATATGACTCTATAATGAAAACAAAACTTGGTAATTGACTGAGTTTCCTAAAGATAAAAAGACCAAAGGATGTAAATGGATATAAAAACCCAAATTCAAAGAAGATGGTAGTATAGATAAATATAAATCCATATTGGTGTCAAAGGGTATTCACAGAAAGAAGGCATTGATTATTGAGAAACATTTTCATGAGTATCTAAATTAAACACTATAAGAATGTTAATTGCTCTAGCTACAAAATACCATTGGAAGCTTCACCAATTAGATGTAAAGTCTTATTTTCTAAATGGTGAGTTAAAGGAGGAGGTTTACCTTACTCAACCAGAGGGTTTTGTGAAAAGTGGTCAAGAACATTTAGTGTGTAAATTAAAGAAATCATTGTATGGACTGAAACATGCACCTAGGTCATGGTATGAGAAGATATATTCCTTCTTTCTTCAACAAGGTTTTATGAGGAGAAAACGTGATCCAAATATGTATACCAAGTTTGATGAAAAGGTACATGTTGTATTGATTTCCTTATATTTTGATGATTTAATTATTACAAGAAATTTAGAAAAATTGATTAGTGGAATTAAGAAGCAGATGTCACAGGTATTTGAAATGAAAGATATTGGTGAGTTACATTACTGTCTCAATCTTGAAGTATGGAGAAATGTTGGGCAAACCTTTGTGTCTCCAGGTAAATATGTCAGAGAAGTACTTAAGAAGTCTAAAATGGATCAGTGTAAAATTTCTTATGTTCCAATGCAGCAAAACATGAAACTTTACTATGATCATGGGTCGAAAGAGGTCAATGATGTAGTGTATAGAAATATGGTGGGAATATTGAACTATCTCACTACAATAAGACCTGACATAGCATACCATATTAGTGTGTTAAGTCATTTTATGTCTAAACCTATAGAAATCCATTGGAATGTAATGAAAGGGGTACTCAGCTACCTAATAATCTATGACTCTATCTTCAAATAATTTTATACTCTTACATAGGATATTTAAGGAAGTGAGATTTGCAGTAGGATTTGGTGAAATCATGGAACACAAGTTAACTATACTCTTACATAGGATATTTAAGGAAGTGAGCTTCGTAGCAAGATTTCGTGAAATGATGGAACACAAGTTAACTATATTTTTTCCCAGGAAAATACCTATTACAGTAATGATGTCTTCCAATTGGGACGATAGTTGTGTAAATAAAGAATACCCATATTTTTGTATAATATCAAGAAAAATACAATGTGGAGGGGATAATTCAAAGCCATCAAGTAAAATGAGAACAACTCCTTTGTATACCTCGGAATCTTAAAAGCTTACCTCATGGTTTTTGGTCTTAATCCTTTGTATCCCTCAAAATCTTAAAAACTTACCTCGTGATTTTTAGTCTTATTGTTATAGTGAAATATATTAATGATGATGATATTATTATAATAAATGGTATTAATTATGAATGAGATCCCATATAGATGGTTTCTCATCTTCATTCTAGAATAATTACTAACAATTTTAGTAATACAAAATTTCTAATTCATTTAGATAAGAGAAATACCTAATATTAAAAATACATAGACACTTATATTTTTGTTTCTTTATATCCCAATTATATGAACACCAAAATAGCTATAACATAATGGTTTTCCTTTTCAAATCTAATAGTTTATATACGAGGATAAACATATTTTCAAACTTACATTTTTTTTTATTGATGGAAAATATAATTGACAATTGTTTTTGACAATATTTTAATATAAAAATAAAAATAACAATTTAAATATTTATTAATTTGTTCTATTTTTTAAATGGTATTAACTTCGGTGTATTA
Organism: Picea glauca; assembly: GCA_000966675.3. Classification (NCBI taxonomy): domain Eukaryota; kingdom Viridiplantae; phylum Streptophyta; class Pinopsida; order Pinales; family Pinaceae; genus Picea; species Picea glauca. Next base: position 65,793 of record JZKD02S1749525.1, on the reverse strand, counting down.
TATTTTATCCATTTTGTTTTAATTTTAATTTTTATAATTAATATGATATATTTTTTTAAATAAAAAAGTATTGTATTACCTTGCATTAGAAAAAATCACACATGTATGAGTATAAACTAGAGCACTCCACCTATTCTGCCACAACAGTGGAAACCAGATCGCATGGACACTATTGTTCATGAACCTTAAAGATATATCTGTCAAAAATGTGGGGACTTGCCACCCATTCTTCCATAAGCATGGAAACCAGAACGTGCGGTGGACCGAGTGCCTGGACCAACTAGTGAACGAGAACTAGAGTTTGTGATGTACAAAAGACTTAACACTAAGACCAGAGGAAAACACATGTAAGAGAACTAGACATGAGGTGAACCCGGGCATCCATCGTGGTGAAGTCGGAAGACGAAAGGATGGCAACAAGTCGGGCATCGAATTTTCATAGGTTCTCTTGATATGGAGTCATACATGACGTCCAAGTGTTTGCTGAGGGTGTCTTGGTTGTGTTGTTGCTCTGCCACATCCTTCTTCATCTCGAAGATCAAGACTAGGTGGTCTTCCGTGAGCCTGCAAGAGATGGGAGCCAAGTGAGCATGCTCTTCAACGTTGTCTTCTTTCCAAGATTCATCTGAGTTTGTTCTTGGGTCCTCTTCTATGGTAGCAGTGGAAAAATCCTTAGCAATGGTACAATCTATAGCAGGGTCCTCTTCCATAGTAGTAGTATAATTATTTCTAGAGTGCTCCTCCTGAAGAGGGATTTCCTCTTCCATGATGAATCCTATCTCGAATGGCTCCTGTAAAATCAAAGGGGTGGTGGTGCAAGTGGTCAGTCGTTGTTCCAAGGTGGTCATCGAAAAAAATGGCAGAATTTTCTCCCAGTTGGGAGAAATTTCCTCTTCCATCGAAAATCCTTCGTAGATACCCTATGTGTTTGATAGATAGGGCTTCAGTTGAGCCACCTCATTCTAATTCTGATCAAAGGAGGGTGATTGGTACAAAATTTTGCTTGGGATGAGAGCAAGAGAGGTTGGTCTTGGGAGTTTGTGCCTGCCAAACCGACTGTAATAGGTTGGCCCTCATTGGGACTTACCTCTCTCGTGAGGCATGGATAAGCAGAGTGCAGGGTGAATGGAATCAACAGTGGTTCGAACAAGATATGAAGGATGGAAATCCAGGGCATGGAGAAAAGAAAGCAGAATTAGACTATGCACTGCAACCAAATGCCCAATATAGGACCCCCGTAGGACGATAAGAGTAGGAGGATGGAGAATTTGATGTCTCTGGTAGCCATAAATGATAGAGTAATGGCCATTGACTATATTGTATTGGGGACAAGGATCTGAACCTTAGTCTCCATTAAGACCCAACACACTAAGCCTTGGCAGAAGTGAAGGCTAGACATCACGACTAGACAGGGGAGGAGGGTGGCAGTGAGGGGCCTTAACTAACCTCGTGTCCACTCCAGCTGTTGATGCATTTGTTGCATGTGTCACCCAATCTGGGGAATTATAATTAATATTATTATGATGATGATTAACATCTAATGAAAACATTAAGAGAAATTTTCCAAGATCACCATAATTGTGTTGAGTAAGGTTAGGAAGGTTGGTAGTATAACATACCTTTTGAAATTGAGATATAATATGGGTATATAGGTATATGTTAGACACTATAAGGGGAGGTTTTTCTCATATTCAACCCTCTAAGTGTCACAAATATGATATATTATTTCAGCCTAGGGCATTTTGGGAAGCGTCCCACTCCTAGTTTCTCTATGAAGCTCTTGAGAATTTGTTGTTATTTTAGCAATGTTGATTTTTTTATTTACATCACTCAAAACATAGAGATATTTTTGATCATCTATATTACGGTTAAACACCTCCTTATAATATCTTAATTTTATTTTTCCCTATAAATCATTTTCACACCACAATTCGAAGGTGGTTTTGGATGGAGTTTGAAGCAATTTTGGTAAGGCTCTTGTCTTCCATTTTGATTAACTTGTTCTTATGAAATAGGTAATTATTGATAACAATGCTCTTAATGGGGGAAGGAATCACTGCTATGAGGAGGATAGTATATGGTGTATTTCCTTTAATTTTGAGATTACAAGTAATAAAATTCTTTTGCATCCACTCTATCTTTCTCCGTCATTCTATAGAGATATTTCACCCCCAAACTTCACATCAATACAAAATAACAAGGGTAATGAGAACCTCAATGATGATTTTTTTCTTATCTCATATCCAAAGGTCTACTGATTTATAAACATTTTCAATCCCATTGTAATATTTTCGCATGGCATTTATCATTTTATCAATACTATAGTTCCAATTGAGCTTATGATGAATATCGATTCTAAGATATTTGTATCAAGTCACTTCCTCCAAGTTTTTTTTCATATATGAAAGTATTGTAAGTGTTCTGATTGGATTTAATTATCATAACTTTCATTTTATTGGTATTAACATTCATACCCATATTGGAATATAAATATTTGAGGATTCTTAATTTATTTCCAATGTCATAAGGACTGCTCTCCTTAAGAGAAATACCATCAGTGTAAAGAAGAAGAGTGATTATTTCCTATTTCAAAGGCTCATATTTGGCACATTTTTCCACAATAAAATGACTTGATATTTTCTTTTGCCATATATAATAGTAAGTCATCGATATTTCACATGTTTCTTAGTGAATGTGTGTTGACGTGGATTTTTGTGTATAATGTGCCTTTTTTATCTAATGTTTGTTGACAAAGATGTGTATTCCTCCAAGCAGTTCGAAATTCAAGAGTAAGAGGCACCAACACCCTAGAAGCAAGGGATTGTTTCTCCCATAAGGAGCTACCAACATGATCAAGGGAAATTGTCTAGTACCTACCTCCAAGACTAGTCCTTATGAATTAATGACCACTTATGATCAGTAGTAGTTGAATATATAGCTGTAAAGGGTTGAGATGCCTCATTTACTCATTTCTCTCGTTTATTTGGGAAGGTATTTTGAACTCTATAACTATGTATTCACCTCTAGTATAAGAGAGAAGGAGGAGACATATATAGAATTTTTGGAGAAAGTGGTTTATGGGGATTTTGTGAGACTTTTGTTGAGAGCTCGGACCTTTCCTTCTCTTGATGCATTATTGATATTTATGAAATAAAATGGTTTTTATTTCGGTCCATTAAAGTTTCTTTTAGGATCCTTGTGTTTCCTGGGTAGGGCCCATCCAAGAGGGCTCAAGGACCCTATTACAATTTATGTGGTTTTCATGCATGTTGGATAGAATTTTATTTTTGTTTGAAGTTTAGTCCCAACTTTTATTAAGATAATCACTAACTATCTAGTTACAACAGGCATCTCGTAGAAATGTTCAATAGCCTTTTGGAGCACTCTTGTCTTCCTCCCAAGGCCAAAAACCTTAGATTGAATCCATCTATTTATAGTATAGATTTGTTTGTTCTTTTAAATACTTTACCTTATGGAACCTCATTTTTCTTCATGTAGGAGTTTCGTGAAGAAACTATACAGTTACTGTAGAACTGCACAGTTCGTGTAGAAATATCCTATAGGTTTTTTTCAACTTGAAATTTTGACTTAGATTAATATCATTTTCATGAAATAATCAATAAACAATAAAAAAACATTTATATTTCTATTGATCAAGGGGTTAGACAATTATCTTGTTTTATTCATGCATTAGTGTAGCTTTACTTCTATTACAACTTTCTGTCACAACTTAGATTGAGTTCATCTTCTTTCTTCAGTTTAATATTATTGATTCAATATTATTTAATGCAGTTAGAATAAATTATTTCCATGCAATCTAGATTAGTTATACTTTCAAATTGGTTTGTTTCCTTCAAGCAATAGTTCAAAGTAGTTTTCTCTTAGTTTATTTTCCTGTGCATTTTAATCCTTTGATCAATCAAAAACCTTTGCTACCGAAAAGTGCATATTGCATATATAGTGCATAAAACCTCTTAAGTTTGTACAAACCCCAAGTTGAAAAAGTAAATAAGGAAGCAAAGGGTACAATAAATTATTGCGGCTATTCCTAGGGCTATCACGTTTTTGCATAGTTGTCAGGGAGGTGTTGAAGTATACATGTTTTTTTATTTTTATTTTCTTTTGTGTGACATGGAGAAGTAAAAAGGATACATCAGTCATAAGGCCAACTTCACTATATAATTTTTGTAGTGTAACAACCCAAGTTCTTTCACTTCATGTGAGTATTGATAGTTCCTTGTCACACTCTCTTTTTTCCATTATATATATATGTGTGTGTGTGTGTGTGTGTGTGTGACTTTTATTTTGATATCATGAATGACTAGAACTAGAGATAAGAAATGAAATTTTTTACCAAAAACCCCCACCACAAAAATAGTTTCAAGAAACTAGAGATTTGTCCTGAAATATTATAAAGTTTCCTGTAAGTAGAAGTTCAAGAATTTGAAAATATTTCAGAAGAGCATCACTCCCCATCACCTCATGCCATGGATAGTAAATAAGAGATGGTAAAAATATTTGAGTTACCTATTCGAGAATCCAATGGAGAAACCGAGATGAAAAACATTAATCCTTATGCCTTACCTCATTTTCATGGGATTTTTTCTAAAGATCCTGACACTTTCTTGTTTGAATTTTCAGTTATATGAAGGACAAATGTTTATACCACTGAAGAACAGAAGCATAAACTTTTTCCTTCTACCTTGAAGGATTGATCTCTAATATGGTTTATGAGCTTGGAAGGACACAATATCACAACTTGGGATCAAATGAGAAATACCTTTATTGAAAGATACATAGACTATTGTAGAGAAAGAGATAGAAGGGATGACTTTTTTATGATGACACAAAGACATGATGAATCTATATAATAATTTGAAGAGATATTTCAACTAAGCTACAAGAGAGCTCAAAATTGCACTTTGGATGAAGACTCGCCCAAGATTCTCTTACTTAGAGGAGTAAGAGAAGTTGTGATGGAAAAATTGAATCTCCTATCCAATGGATATATCTATGAGTTGGAATATGATGATATCAAAAGAATATTCAAGAACCACTCAAGGTCCCCCAAAAAGAAAGGTAGAAGTAGTAGAGGTTTGTCATCTCAATATTCTAACCCTACATCTCATATAAATAATTAATTAGGAGAGTTAATAAAGGACATGAAAACTAAAATTTTACACACTTTAGCCATGTAAATGGAGACTTTTCATATTAATATGAAACAAGAGGAAGAAATGAAGGAACAGATTGTCTGTTGTCCCAAATGCACTAAAAAGAATCCTAGAAATGAGTTCCCTTTAGACCTTATAGATGTTTGTGGTATTTGTGAAGAAAATAATCCAACTAACAAATTTCCTTATTTTCCACGATTGAAAGCTACATTTCGAGGAGCAAAGGAGCATGAAATATCATTATACGTCATCAGTGAAAGGAGGCTTGGAGAACCAATACCCTTCCAAACATGTTTGAACTTCAATCCTGCTCAAAATTTTGGTGCATGTAATCCTCAATTTTCTCCTCAACCATGGTACAAATGATCTCCTTGAATTAACATAAATCTTTGGTAGTACCAAGGACCTACAATCCCTCCTCCATACCAATATTTTCAATGGAATCAATCTCCACAAGGATGGAGGCCTCACAATTTTCAACCTGCATTACTGCCTCCTCCTCCTCAACCTAACAACACTAAAAATAGTGTCCCTCCTAAACAAACTCAATTACCTTCTCAACCTAATCCAAATCCAAACAAAAAACAAGTTCAACCTATGTACAACAATGATACAACTTATCAGACTTATTCCTTGGAAGTACAAGAGATAAATATTATATCGAGAAATATCTTACAGCAAAAACCAAAGCTCATAGAAAGAACATAATATGATCAAGAATATATTACATTTCCCCAACCACAAACTCCTCCTTACCTTGAAATATTATAAGAAAAGAAGACTTATACATCTGAGGAAAAATAAGTTTTAAGAGAACTTAAGAATTTGTTCTTAAAAACACCTTTCTTACAAGCCCTCAAAGATGTTCCCATTTTCAATAAATATGTCAAGGAAGAATTCATTATAAGACTATGGAGGAGAAGAAAAGATGTCCCTACCATAAATGTTATAGGGAAATTAGTTTACCTTATGATTGGAAAGTCCATTGTACCTAAATACTTGGATCCAGGAAGTATTCTAGTGAATGTACATATCAACAACACCCTAATCCTGGATACTCTTCTTGATCTATAGGCTACTATCAATTTTATGACTAAATATTCTATGCTAAGACTCAACCTTCAAATATTTTTAAGAGATATGCCCATTGTCCTTCATCTTGCAAAAATATCTACAGTCAAACCTGAAGGCATGTTGGAATATATCATAGTCGCCATTGATTCTTGGGAGTACCCTACTGACTTCCTAGTCCTTCAACCTAAGTCTCAATCCAATAGATATCTTATAATTTTAGGAAGGCCATGGATGGCAAAAACAAATGCATAGATTAGTTGTAGATCAGTAAATATGACTATAACTGGCAACCTTTCCCAAAAGCAAATTGTTCTTTATCCTCCTTCCCAACCTTTGATAACATAAAATATACCGGTGTGGGTGGAAAAGGAAGAGGAAATGATACAAACAACGTCCTATCACATCTATATAATAAACAAATCCTTGACTAATAGTACAATTGATGAGGACAACTTTCTTGAAACAATTCTCTAAAATCAATATCCAACTGATGTGAAAATAGAAGGGATAAATGATGATAATAAATATGAAATTTCTACTGAAAATAATAGATAATTATGGACACATTTGTTCACTACTAAAACATAATATCTAATTGTCAAAACCATAGACATCAGCCTTGCAAAAGCACTCAAAATGAGCAATAAACTTACTAGTCATCAAGAACAAAATCTATTAGATGTGATAAAAATAAATGTCGAAGATTTTGCATGATATTATAAAGACATGAAAGGAATCCATCCTTCTATATGTACTCACCATATTTACATCAAGGAGGATGGAAACATGTTAGGAATCCAAAAAGAAGGATGAACCCTGGAATGAAAGACATAGTTAAACAAGAACTTCAAAAGTTGATAGATGTTAGATTCATATATCCAATCTTAGATAGAGAATGGGTCTCTCTAGTTGTTATTCCAAATAAGAATGGGAAATGTAGGATATGTGTAGATTACAAAGATTTAAACAAGGATACCAGAAGATACCATTTCCCCCTACGCTTTATTGACCAACTCTTGGATTTCTTAGCTAAAAAATAATACTTCTCATTTCTAGATGGATGTAGTGGATACAACCAAGTTTGGACAAGTCCTGAAGATTAGGACAAGACAACCTTCACTTGTCCCTAGGGAAATTTTTCTTACAAAGTCTTACCTTTCGACCTATGTAATTCCCCAACCACTTTCCAAAGAACAATTCTTAGCATCTTGTCAAAACTCATTCACAATAAATTTGATATCTACATGGATGACTTTACCCCTCATGGAAAGTATTTTGATGAAGTTCGAGACAATTTAGACAAATTTATCCAAATATGTATAGAAATGAACATGCCCCTTAGAAATGGAAAATGTAATATGATGATGAATGAAGGGATTGTCTTCGGAGATCATCTATCCTCCAGAGGGATTGAAATAGACAAAAACAAAATTAAAATTGTCTCCCTACTTCCTACACCTTTGAAACCAAAATATATTAGAAGTTTCCTTAGACATGCAGAATACTATAGAAGCTTCATCAAGTATTTCAGTAATATAACTACTCCTCTCTTTACCTTGTTGTCCAAAGATGTATATTATTGTTGGACCCTGAACCGCCAATACGTTTTTGAGATAATAAAAGAGAAACTCTCAACTGCTCCTATGCTACAAGGTCCCAATTGGTCCCTTCCATTTCACATTCACATTAATGCATCAGACAACATTGTAGGAGAAGTCTTAGTACAAGATGAAGACAATAAACCCTATGAAATCTATTTCATATGTAAAAATTTGGTTGATGCAGATCTTAACTACACTGTTACAAAAAAATAACTTTTAGCAGTCTTCCATGCTCTCAATAAGTTCAGACATTATGTTACACGGTATACAGTTTTTTACAGACAGATCATGTTTCCATTAGATACTTGATGAATAAAATTGAAATTAACGGTAGGGTTATTAGATGTTTTTTTTTATTACAACAATTTGATCAAACAATCCTTGATAAGCCTATAATGGAAAATGTAGTTGCAATTTTTTTTATCTAGGTTGAATAGTCCTATTGAAGAAGACATGATCGATGACCGGTTTCCAAATGAACACCTATTTTCTATATCAACACAAACCCCCTGGTTTTTTGACATAGAAAATTATCTGATAGTAGGAAAGTTCCCTCAACATTTTTTTCTATAGGGAGAGATGCAAGATTGTTCAAAAAATTTCATTGTACACTTGGGTTACAATCTATTTGTTCAAACTTTTCTGAGACCAAATTTTGAGGATATGCATACAAGAAGATGAGGTGCATGATATCCTCCATGATTGTCACAATCAACCATGTGGAGGACATTATGCAACCAAGAGGACAACTTATAAGATATTACAAGATGGATATTATTGGCTAACCCTACATAGATATGCTCAACACTACACTTCACATTGTGATGAATGTCAAATAATGGGGAAACCTACAAGGAGGAATGAGATTCCTTTAAATCCCCTAGTATCATTGGAACCATTTGACAAGTGGGGCATGGAATTCATAGGCCCAATTGATCCTCCATCAGGGAAAAAGAACCACATATTGGTATGCACAGACTATTTAACAAAATGGGTTGAGGTAAAGGCCATGAAGGATGCCACATAATCAAATCTAGTTGCATTTCTCCAAGATTGCATATTATCAAGGTTTGGTTATCTAATGGAAATAGTCATAGATGAAGGACCTCAATTTACATCAAAATACATTGAATAAATCATGAAGGAACATAACATCTTCCATCAAAAATCAACACCCCACTATCCTCAAGAAGATGGGAAAGTTGAAGTCACCAACTGAGAGTTAGAAAACATCCTCACCAAAACAATGAGAATGGACAAGAAATATTAGTCAAAGAAACTCATAAAAGCAACATGGGCATACAACATTACATGGAAAACTACCATATGGATTACTCCTTTTGAATTAGTCTATGGTAATAAATCCATGCTCCCTATTGAATTTGAATATCATACATTGAGAAAAACAACTAAATTAGATATGAATTTACAATCAACAAAAAGAGAAAGGTTTATCCAACTAAATGCCTTAGATGAGTATAGAATGCAAGCCCTCTTCAACACTGAAGTGGTACAACAACAAAGAAAATACTTGCATGACAAGAAGATTAAGTACAAGAAGTTGAAAGAAGGGGATTGGGCTCTATTATATGACTAAATGCTTAAGGAATTCAAAGAGAAATTGATGAATAGTTGGTTAGGATGCTACATTATTGAGAAGTGTTATGCTAATGGTTCAATCCAGATCAAAACCATTGATGAGGAAGGAGTATCCCTACTAGGGAATGGGTTCAGACTAAATATTTACAATAATCCATTAACAAAACAAGAGTTCAAAGCAACAGTAAGGACACAAAATGTGGATGTGATTGATAGCAACGATGCTCTCAATCCATCCCAATAAATAAATATGAAGAAAATAAAAAGGAATAAAAATCCTGGATGAAAGTCTCCTAGAGGAATCTAGGACATATATCTGGGGGAAAACCTCCAATGGAGGCAGTCTAAAATCTTAGGAATAAATGAATATACTCACCAATAAAACCTCCCAAAGGCTTGATGTGGCAGGGCATTGGTGAAAACTATTGATGGCACTTATGCCTTTGAAAAAATTAAAAAATATATAAAAAGGAAAAAAAAAAAAATTATGCTAATGTTTTGTTTTACAGGTACCCAACACTTCATTACTACATCCAGCTACATAGGAATACAATCAACATTCGACAAAAACTCAATAAGGTTGTAATCATTTTTAAATTTTCTTTCATCATCCATACATAACATTTTCCATTATATCCATTCAATTAACCATTATTTTCATTCTCATCATTCATACCTCTTTCCATATCCAATAATGTACACTCTGCCCCTATATTTCAATAAAAGTAACATATCAAGTTATTCTAGAGGATCATTCTACATATCCTAGAAGATCAAGATACATGTCCATTTCTACAAAAAATGGTAGGCAATTAAGAGTCAAGATCCACAACAATAATTCAAATGTTAATATCAATAATCAAACCACCTTCTCCAACCATATTTTTTAATCGGATACACCCTTGGCATAACAAAATCAACTTCTACAAGGTACTTTGTATCCTATAGAAAATATTCAAAACATTAGAAACAAATCTAAAGGATACTTTGTATCATGTATAATGATTTGAGACCACGATATTCCAATGCATTACATATATGATCTCGAGGAGGATGTCAAGATAACCTGAAGACAAATAACCATTAAAATTACTCTAGCCACATCCAACAACAAAATTAATATCCTTGCAAAGGTAAACAAGGTAACATAATTATCTACCCTCTCGATATTTAATTAAGCATCATACAAATTTGTCTATGCTTATTTCATATGGTATAAGAATTTACAAATTCTATATGGTGATAAGAACAAGGATGTTGACGTCTTATCAGTGATGTAAGTGGATATTAAGTGATTTAAGTTATTTAAGCAGTGGATCGTTGCTATGATTTGAGAGAATGAATTGTGGAGTAATGAGAACACCAAGTTGACAGATGTGACAAGACAACAGTCCAATCCAAGAATTGGGGTCATAACTGGGAGTTAAAGAGAAATAAAAGCACCATTTTGAATTCAAAGGTAAAATAGGTAGTTCAAGCTATGGGTAAGTAAGAAATCATGATGATGGGTGAGTGAGAAAATAAGAGAACTTAGTTAGAGGATTAGAAGAACGCTACAGGAGTAGAATCGCTACAGGTAGTCGTGAAACCCTTGGAAAAGAAATAGCTCTACAACCTCAACATTTGCTACATTTAGTTCAATTTTTATGGTTCTCTATATGTATTGGAATTGATGGAGGTCTTATGGATTCTTGAACAACAATAAAATCATATCCTATAGAAACCCATTTTTTTTCCACAGTCACAGTCTTGTAGAACATAGTTCTAAAAGCAATCAACTCTCCATGTGTCAAATTCTCCTTAGTTGTTGTCAAAGGTTTTATTTTTACATACCTATGGTCAAATCCTTTTTGCACTAGATTTTTTGTTAGTATTTGAGAAACGCATCCTGTATAAACTTGCTTTACACAGTTCCTATATAAATTTGCTTCTACATGAACGACTGTAAAGAAACTTATTGACACGGAAATTGTTGAGGAAACCCTCATTTTTTCCTTTCTTCTAAGCAAACCCTTGTTGGAATTATAACCACCATGTTTTCCTGAGTGAAAAATATGAGTTTTCATACTCTCTAAAGGAACAGTTCAAAATGAACATTCTATAGAAAACTAATAACCAATCCTTCTCTTCTTTTCAAAAACTCAACTTATCATTCTCAAACCATTGGAGCTAGATTGAAAAGGAGAGAGCCAGCGTAGCCATATAGGGTTTATGAAAACCCTGAGATAGAGGAATTTTTTTAGATATGTAATTGGCTAGGATATTTTGAGAGACTCGGGGGATATGATGATGCGATAGACATAGAGTTTGCTCATAATTTCCAGAACATGCGAGAACAAGAATATGTCACCAGAGTAAGGGAACTAGTGATTAGAATCAATGAACCTTCCATAAGCATGGTATCTAGTATACCATTGGGCCTCCCTTGGGATAAAGAAGATAGGAAAGAGGCCATTAATTCCAAGAAGGCATTCTTCCTCCCAAATGAAAAACATGATCAAGACAAAAATGACATCAAAAGGGAAATCATTTTTCACCCATGGCCACAAGTGGTCTGTCATATCATCAAATACATCACATGTGAAGGAATAATGAATGTATTTTACTCTTACCACTTTATATCATTACACTAGATTAGACATCTTCTAAATTAGGAAACACATCAGAACTTAAGCATCCCTTACTTCCTCCTCCAATCATCAAGGGAAATGAGCCTAAAAGTACAAAAGGGAAAACAATATTTTTTAGCACATTATGGGCTCATCAAATTGATAGTTTTAGATTCACTCAGACAGTTAAAACATAGAATTGTGTGGGAAGATTTCATAAAAATGGATCAATAGGAATTTATAGAGGCACAAGAAACAATGAGAGAGGAGGAGAGGCGAAAGGGAGAATAACCTAAGAAAATCACTAGGCCAAAAAGGTCAAAACAACAAAATAAAAGGTAGAATTTAGATAAAAAAGACAAGGAAGTGTATAATTCTTTGACTAATCTAGGAAGCCCCACTGTGAAACCCTTTGAAATCACTAGTGCAATATGGGTACATCCGAAAAGAAGGAGGTCCAATAGAATCATGAGTCAAGAGAAGGAAATCCCAGTGTTAGCCACTCCACTCACCATCACATCCCAAGTGGAAGAGGTCAAGGAATCGCCTAGTCCAGAACAGCCAAAAAAACCAAAAGGGAAATAACCTCAAGATGAGACAATGATGAAAGAAGAGACAACACTTGAAGGAAGCTATAAAACAAAACCACCTATGGAAAATCTCCTCTATGGAACCTTGTTGGAATTAGAGAAGGCCAAGGTTGATGTCATCAAGTGGAGAAGGGTGGAAGAAGATAATAAAGGAAAACATAAAGAGGAGGGTTATCAAGAACTAGAGTAGGAGCTCCAATGTATGTAGGAAAATTTCCACATTATCACTATGCAAAAAGTGTTATACAACTAGAAGTTGAGAGTGGAGAACTAGAAGTTGCAACATCAATTAAACAAGGAAAGAAGAGATATGTATGATAAAAGTGGACATGTGGAAATTATGGAAGCTACAATCAATACAATAACTAAAGTGTCTATAGGGATGTTCAAATGTAGACCACCAACTATGGCATATAAAATGTTCCTAAAAAAATAATGGCATAAGAATCAGATTGCACACTTGGAGAAAATTGTGAAATTCAACCTTGATACACCCAAATATTTCCTAGATGCATATCAGGGATGTAATATGGAGGAAAGATCTAAATTGTGTGAATATATCTACATAACCTCATATTTCCACACCCATACAATTGGAATCCCAAACCATAAATGGGAAATGTCCAATTGATGATCTTTACATCATGGCTAAGGCATGAGTAAATGACAATAGAGGAACTCATGAAGTATAAGGAATAAGAATCCCAAACACATTTGTGGTTCAAAGATGAGGTTGTCGGACCTAGGGATGTCATAAACGATAATCATAACCTCTCTTTGGATGGGGATGTAGCTCTACAATGGACAACCAAGAAAAGGGAAGAAATAACCCATCTTGATGGCTCACTCATATTATTGAGAGAAAAAGTAGTAGAGGTCTACCACAAGATATGACACTCCTTTCCCCATGATTTGCAAATCAGAGAACCCAATTCCCCCAATACCTAGCAAATTTCTCTTTTAAGGACACCCTAGTACAAAGAAACTTTAAGGAAAATGAAGACTAAACGGATTGGGTTAAGGATGGCCCCTCCACTTCTTTTCATTGTAGAACCTATGATGTATCTCAATTCATAAATGGAAGAAGAAGAATGAGATATAATTACAAAGGATAAAGGACACCATGAACACCAAGATATCACCAGATACTAGGCCTAGGATATGAGGAAAGAATTCAGTAAGCAACAATAGGATGATGAGAAACAACATTTTGTTTAGAAACAACAAGGTATTGAGCAACAACATGGTGATGAAAATCAAGAAAATGATGAACAACAACAACCTAGTGAACAACAACATGGTGCTAGGTAGCATCAATAGTAGTAGGACCAAATGAACAAATTTTGTTGCGCAAAGTGTGTGCTAAGTTTTAGTTGGGGGGTGATGATGAGCTTGATTTTTTCTTATTTCAAAGGTTCATATTTGGAACATTTTCCCACCATAAATGACTTTATATTCTATTTTGAGAATATTTAATAGTAATCCATGGGTATTTTACATGTTTCTTAGTGAATGTGTGTTAAGGTGGAGTTTTGTGTATACTATTCCTTTTTTCTCTAATGATTTTGGCCAAAGATGAGTATTCCTCCAAGTAGGTTGAACTTCATGAGTAAGGTGCACCAACACCCTAGAAACAAGGTATTTTGTCTCCCTCAAGGAGATGTTACCTAATGATCAAGGAAAAGTGTCTGTACCTACCTCCAAGAGTGCTCCTTGTGCATTAATGACCACTTATGATCAAGAATAGTTGAATATACATGTGTAAATGGATGAGATACCTCATTTTCTCATTTCCCTCTTTGATTTGGGAAGGGAGGTTGAACTCTCTAGTCATATATAAACCTCTAGTCCAAGAGAGGAGGAGATATATAAATAATTTTTGGAGAAATTATTGTATGGATGTTTTGTGAATACTTTTTTTAAGAAATCTGAGCTTTCCTGCTCTTGATGTATATTGATATTTATGAAATAAAGATGGTTTTTCTTTTGTTCCATTAAATTTTATTTTAGGCTATGTTGTAATCTAGGGAAAAGTAGGGGATGTTACCAATATTCCATCACATAGGCAAGCAAAGCATCGATATTACATACATACATCCATAATCAAAGACATGCACAAAGTAGTGGAAGCCCAAGAATTAGTACTTTATTATATATGTGTCAATATAGAAAAAAAAGGAAACTTTCCTTGATACATTATCACTTATTTATACATACATATTAAGTTACTAGGAAGTTGTAACTATTTAACTTCCTGGGTCGGTCGGTTTAATAGACACTTCAACCAACTTGTACTTCCAACTTCGACAGTCGACTGCTTAATTCTTAGTTGACTGTCAGGTCTAGTTGACAAAGTCAAATATCCCCTTACAACATGTTCCCCCATGTCAATTCCTTTCTCCTCTTGAGAAAGATGGGGTTTGTTTATTAAATTTGGTGGAAAAAGAGAAACAAAAAGAGAAAAAAAGAGAGCCAAAATTATTTGGTGTCGAGCTTGTTGATGTGTGAAGAAGTTATGTAGGCTTGTCTGACCATACTTATGGACCTACTCCTATGCCACTAATGGACTCAAATTTTCCTTCTTATATTCTTTTTTGTAGTGATTTAAACAATTTTCTAGAGGATGTTGTGTTTCTTTTGCAGACGCTGAATAAAGTTGTGCCAGGCATCAATTCACTGTTGTGCTTCCAAAACCAATATTCTCATTTGTCCTAGAAAAATTATTTTTTTAGTTATTTCTACCTGATGTATTGTGGTTGATTCCGGGTCAATCTTTTGTATCCCAAGAACCTGTTTGTAAAGGAGTAGTATTCATGTCTCACGACTTCATTTATTATTTCATTGGAAAATAGAGTGGGGAACAAATTTTTTAGTGTCATTTTGTTGAATCTTTTGAAGTCGACGCAGATTCTTAACTTTTGAGGGTTGTGCAATTATTTGGTTGGATCACCATGGGGATTTCCCATTCTGATTTGTCGATTGGGTATATAATTCCTCCTTCTAATATTGCATTGATTTCTTTATGCACTATTGGTTTGTATTTATGTGCTAGTTTATAAGGCCATTTTTAAATTGGTTTTTCTCCAAGGATGAGGTTGATTTTCATTCCCCCCATTTCTTGTACAACTCCCTTTAAGTATTAATAGTATTAGGAAAACAAATATTGGTACTCCTTCAGTAGGTCGACAATATCAAATGTCTACTTTTCTGACTAGTAGTTGCCTACTCGTTCCATCTTAGTTTGATTGTTTGATATATTAAATTCCTTTGTATTTATCTCAACATTCATCCATTCTGGTGGTTTTGCATTGTCAAGGTGTCATTCCCCCTCTTCGAATTTAGTAAAACTTTCTGGGAATTCAGGTTTTTCTCGATCCTCCTTCTCTTCCTTGGTTACTTTTAATATTGACATTACATAATTTTGCATAGTTGGGTGATTACTTTTCCATCAAAATATTTTGCCAGGACAATTTGTTATTTCCATCTCGATTCATCGAGTACTTATATTTTAGTTATTCTCTGTCGAAATAAAGTGGCTTGTCGATGTCGATCCCATGTCGATCGTCATTTTCCCTTTTTCTTTCTGGATGGATGGAGCTGACTTTTCAAGAAAACTTTTGATTTTTTGGGCTGCTTCTCTTAAATGTTCTTTTATTGGAGTGAATTCAAAATCTTTGATAAAGTTCTTTCTGATGTGAGGCTAGTTGAGTGTGTGACCACACACTTCTTTAATTTTGTACCATTTGTGTGATATTTCATCCAACGTATTTGGGAACATATGTGGCCATGCTCTTTTTTCCCTATATCCTATTCTGTGCCATTCATTTTCATAGTGGTGAATGTGTTCCATTGGGTCATATCTGATTTTGAAGAGAGGAATGTCAACTATTTTATCCAAATAATTCTATGAAGTAAGTTGACACGGTTGTCCAAGTTTTTAGTATTGGGGAATGTGTTTCCTACCATCTTGCGGCTTGGTCTGTCAAATTTTTCGTCAGGGTTTGGGTTCTACCATGTTCTCCTACACATTTAGAAACTTCTTCGTTATAGAACAATGGCCTTTTCTTAGTATTGTTGATTGGAATTACTCTGGGATTTTGTCATAGAATTTTCTCATATACTATGGGTACTAACTGGATTGAAAACCATGTTCTTGGACATTTAATTGGGATGGATTCCATGGTCCAACAATGTCTTTAGTGTTCTTCATAATTTTCAATCTACCAATTGTATAGGACTGAGTCGGAGTTGTTTCCGAACAAAAGGGGAGATTCTAGTAAGATTTCTCCTTGCACATTTGGTTCGACATAATATCTCTAATCATTGATCTCGTACAAACATCGAGTTTCTTGATCTTCGTCCCATGATTCACTCCAATATTTCCTTTCTTTAGGGTCCAAAAGGATTATTATTTTTCTTCCACTCCCTTTTAACTTTATTATGTTCTTTCTGAGGGAGATATTGGCTTTGATTTGTTGTCTACATGGATGATCGACAAGAGCTAGATATGCAAGAATTCCTTCGACTAAGTCTATTACCTCAAAGTCAACTATTGTCGGTATACTCATAATTTGTGTTTCCACATTTCTAAGTATGTCGATGGGTTCTATTAATATTTGATCAACAAGTTTGAGGTAGTTCAATGTCAGAGTTAATGAAGGTAGACCCAAATGTATCCATGTCTCTTGAGGAAGGATATTTACTTGTGATCCAAAATCGATGACTACATGTTCAATCATTTCTCCATGGATTTACAAGTCGACTTTTGGGTCATAATATTTATATTTATATGATAGTTTTCTAGAATCTTTGGATGGTTTTTGTCCTTATTTATATTCTTGTAAGATGTTAAGTAGGTCCAACAGTCGATCGAATGAATGTTGTTCTTTTAAGAGTTGCATAAATTCTTGTATTGTACTTTCAGTTTGTTTTCTCTGATTTTCTTGATTAGTGTTTTTGAAGAACTTGAGTGTTTATCTCGTGATCTACTCTTCTTTATCCAGATTTTGGAATATACTAGAATTCTTGGTTTGTCAATTTTGTGATGGAGTCACATTGATATCTCGTCCTGCTCCCTATCTTGTGACAGTATGTAGGCTCTTTGAATTTAGCATTTTTGTTTCAAGACGTTGTGAAGTAAGTTTACAGTCTTTTTATTCATTAATTTATCAAGTACTATCGGGAAATCCTCGTGTGAGTGATCTCCCACCCCACATATATTACAAAATTTTAAGTTGACTAGATATTTTATTGGGCAGTCAGGGATAATGTGGTTTTCTTTCTAGTAGTTGAAACAATAAGGTCGACCTTGACTACAACCCTGGAAACTACCTAGACCTTGACTGTAATAGTCACTTCTTCTTCCATAATCATTATTCTGGTCGATTGCTTCTATATGATAAAATGTATGCACATTTGTTCTA
The DNA here is from genome assembly GCA_000966675.3 of Picea glauca. Lineage (NCBI taxonomy): Eukaryota > Viridiplantae > Streptophyta > Pinopsida > Pinales > Pinaceae > Picea > Picea glauca. Next base: position 47,723 of record JZKD02S1749525.1, on the reverse strand, counting down.
TTATGTGCATTTAATTGGCATTTAGATGTTCTATGGCTATGTGATTCACAAATATGGCACCATTTGGTGTTTTTCAAGTTTTGTGGAAGTCTTGTACAGTATGGTCAGATAGGGTCTTGCATATATTGTAGTATGTCTCAGCTTGTACTCATCATGCACCCACTACTACTGTCACTTCTCCATTAATATTATAGGTATATTTTTTGTGACCATCTTCACAACATACAATACACCACATTTCATTTCTTCTTAAGGACAAGATTTTTAGAGTCTGTTTTAGTTGTTCTAAATTGTCCTCTAGTCATTTTTTTGTCACCCATAGAATTGACAAGTCATCCTCGTCTAATTCGATGTGTTGTTCTTTTTTCAAGGCATCTTCACATGTGCTTATCTCATAGAGGCAGAGTAGTGTTCAAATTCATTGTACAAATCCAACTACATACCACTATACTAGCAAATCTTGATCAATGGTCGACGAGATTTGGCTGAGGAGGTCTTTTAATATTTTTTTTGTATTCCCGAATCGACTCTCCTAGATTTTGCTCTATCTCTTTAACTTTATGTGCATCCAAATGTGTAACATATTAAGCTTTGAAGAATGAAAAGAAATTTTTTTGTGTCTTATTTAGATCGATTTTTATTCTCTGTATAATTCAATAGCCATGTAAGAGCATGGCATCGAAAGGTTGCACCAAATTGTGCCATTTGTTTATCTTCATCTGTGATGTTTGTTGCATCCCATAATTTTTTTACATACGAATAGATTTCTTTTTGGATCTTCATCTCCTTAAATAGGAATATTATTGAGTCCCATTGTTGTTTTATTTTTAAGAACAATAGAATTTTGTGATGTTTGGTTTATCACACTTTTCGACCAGGATGTCAAATTCTTAGTAGATTTTTGTTGTGTTGAATTGTCTGTCAGTCGGTCTTCTAACCGATGGTATGTTAGAAGTAATTGTTCCTTATTTGTTTTGAGGCTTTCTTCTTCAATTTGACAACTTTGATCCTTATACTCGACGATACATTGCTCCAACAAGTGTGTCGATTCATGGTTATACTCTATTAAATTATTGCGTTCCTTTGATATGAGATATGGCAGTGGGGTGGACATGGTGAGATCATTGATGTGAATGAGCCTGTTATCGACTTGGTTTAGATTTATTTATAGATAGACTATGAGTGTATCACATATATTCCCACGCTTGTCGATTATATACCATAGCCTTGTAGACTATTCTTCGATATGAAGCCTCTGCTGAAGGAATTCTTTGATTTGAGGGATAGTTAATTGAATAGGAGAAATTCATATTGTGGGCCCTTATTCTTCATAATCCATTCTTATGGGTTGGTCTTCAGTTTTATGGGTGCCCATGCTAGCCTCTATCAATTGTACTTCATTACTTTTGTCGGGGGTCATCGTCACTGTTGTTAGACTCAGACTGCTCACGCTCTCTATCATGATAAACTTTCTTGACTAATTTTCTATCTGAGTTCCAATTGTGACACATGTTGTGGATCTTCTCTCTTTTCTTTTGCCTCTTATTCCACTCAGATTTTTATATGTCATTCGTTTGATTATAAATTTTCTTTCCTCTCAAAGACATTTATACTTCAGTCAAATGAACATTCATATATTATTTTCTTATGACATCTCACAGATCAAATGACCCATGATCGCTACCCCAACTTACTCGAAGTAGGTGGGGATGACTATGTTTATTGTTTGAAAAAGTAGTCCTGATATTCTTTTGTATCTTTGCACCTTGCTTCTAGGAATTCTCCCCACTTTTTATCTTTCTCTTCTAAATTACTATTTTGCAATGGTGTACCTAGTCAATGTTGGTATTCAACAATGTTCATGAATCCTTTGTTGAACATAAATTTATGGAGTAGTCTTGGGATTGTGCACTAAAATCCATCCTGTAGCTCTATGTAGAATTTGTCTTTTATTGTGTCGAGGGAAGTTTGATCCTCAATAGCTTGTTATGTTATATAATCTTCAACAATTGTCATAATACCAGCTTTACTAACCTTTTAATACCAGTCTTACTAATTTGTCATAATACCAGCCTTCCTAACCTTTTAAGTCATCAAACCTATGCTAATCTTGGAAAACTTCTTATAATGTTTTCTAAATAATTGCAAGTAATTCCTCACCCTCTTCAAATCTATAGACCAATTAAATCTCAGTAAGGTTAAATTTTGCTAAGGTGATTGATTTAGTAGTGTTCAGTTTGTATAACAACCTAGGATCGAAACGTACTCAATAAAAGGTAAAAAAAATTAACAAATTTTAAATTGATGACTACAAAACACTCGAGTGAAGAGACATGTCCGTTACGTTTACGTTGGTTGATTTTGATTCGGGCAGGTGGACATCAATATCTCAAAACTTTTACGAAACCTACGCTGTAACTTTGGTGGTCCATCGATTAATTTTATCAGCTGAGTGGACGTCAAAATGTCTTAATCCTTTGCTGCAACCAAAAGGCGGTGGAGGTGGTCGCACCTCATTCAACAAATTATTCACCAAACAAATTAATTTAATCGTACAAATTAAATATCAACAAATTATTTACCAAACAGATTAATTTAATCGTACAAATTAAATATCAACAAATTCTTCACCAAACAGGATTCGGTGACTGATAAGACTAAAATACATATATATTTAATTTTTTTATATATACTTAATTTTTTATATATACTAATTATATCAATCTGAATATAATTTTAGTATAATGATTTTTTTTGGAATTTCACAACTTATATAATAATAATAATAATCGAATTTTATTTTAAGGTCATCTTTAAGGGGATGATGCATGGCATAACCAAGCTGAGGTTGCTCCCAGAAATATTTTTTAAATCTCATTGTTTGTGGGACAATAAACTCTATGGATACATATATTTGACATTTAAGATCTTAATTTTTATTGACCATTATTTTTTTTATTTTTTTTTTAACGAGAACGGTTATGTTGTATTAATCGGCTTTCAGGCAAACCTGAATCAGAAAGTTACATATCTAGAGAAGGTTGGTGACCTCTAGCAGTGCTGCCAACCTTCT
>JZKD02S1749514.1:52736-68909 GCA_000966675.3 Picea glauca | reverse complement strand
TTAGCCAACTTTGTATAGTTTTGGCCCTTTTGATGTGCTGTGGAGTTAACCCTTGTGCCATGGATGATTGTTTTTCTGTGTTGATGATGTTTGAGTTCTTGTTGCCCTGTGCGGAAGAAATTTCAGTGATAACACAAAGACAAATTTCCCCCTCACAGATTACCGCCAATCAGATAGTCCCAGCTAAACAACCAATAATAGAGTATAACCAAAGAAAAGAGAAGCACCTACTTGAGAAAACACAACAAGGAGACTAATACATAAAATCTTGGTTAGTACTTCATAAATCAATGACTATCTGATATTCAATGTACGCAATTTGACAGTAAATATTGACGAAATCAATGTTTGCAAAATGGCAATGATAAATATGTCACTTTTTAATAAATAATGGAATGATGTAGCATTCAATGTAACAAATCAACACTCAATCCAATAAATGTTCTTAACTACCATTAAATTGATTATAAAATGAAACGTTGCTGCATCAAGATGAAATAACCAAGGATGACGTTAGCATTCTAGGGTTAGTAGGTTAGGGTTAGTGTAGTTAGGGTTTCAGTTCAAAAGAGGTTTGAGAGTGTTTGGATTTGATTTCACTTCAACGCTGGAGGATGGAGATCAGTGCCTTAGGGTTAAATGGAGTCAAAAAGTGAAGGACCCACAAGTTGAAGGGGATGAGATTCCAAAGGACTAGAGGGAAAGGTTTCAAGGTGCTGCTAAAGCAAGGCCTCAAAGACGGAACCCTAGGGGAGAGAGGCTCACTCCGGTGTTGCAAAAACAAGGCCTCGTTATCTCTCCTCCTTCCTGGCAAATAGATAGCTCAGATAAAGAACAAAAACAAGATGAGAGAGCTTAAAGAGGGAGAGTGTTGCTGCGTCAAGGCTCTTTCTTCAAACCCTAAGGGAAAAACAGTCATAGGTGTAGATAACCTAGGCCTAGGATGTCTCCCTCTCTTGGATTTCTAAAGGTACGGCTAGCACAGGGGAGAGAGAAGTAAGGAGTGTAGCTATGGCTAGGCTCTCTTCTTCTCTTTCAATGGCTAAAGGTTTCTCTATCAGGGGACATGAGACAACGACCTACTTGTGTGTTTGTCCCCTAGGGTTTTGATTCAGCAAGTTTATAAACAATATGAAAGAAATTTAAAATACAACCATTCAATAAGAAGTTTTGCAGAAAAAAACACTTACAATTCATGACAAAATAACCATGCAAACCCTAGTTGTAACACCTTCCTTCAAGAGAAACACCATAAATGTCAAAAAATCTCTTCCTTCAACAAGTGCGCATCACTAGTTCAACCAAAAACCCCAATAGGGTGCTAAAATCAGACCTCACTATGAGTGAGTGATAATTGATGATCAAAATGAGAGTCAACACCCTCAATATATAGTGTATCAATGACCTAATTTTACCTTTTAGGTCATAAAAAGGCCGACAAGGCCATAATGTCAAAATCATACTTTTTTTACATTAAATTCTAAATAAAAAGACTTAATCAAATAAAAATGAGAGTAAAATCCCCTTCAAGGGAGGCGCTAGCACTTTCTAGGGCAAATGAGACACCAAGGAGCAAAACGTTAGCCCCCAAGGGGCCTCTCCAACATGCCACACATGCCACTACTACCCAGTCTGCCTCCAAAAGCATCCATGAAGCTGGATGATGTCATGGTGAAGATGGAGATGTGCCAAGCCTTCCAAGGATGGAATTCCACTGAAAAGGGGTCATTCCCCCCAGGTCTAGTCCTGTTAGAGTGCCTCTGATGGAACATCCTCTTCCTTTCTGGTGCAAAATCCCTGATCCATCTCCATCCTGTCTTTACCCCTTGATGGGGTCTCAACATCCATCTGGTGGGATCTTCAGCCCCATGGAGGTCTGAACTGGTCATCTCCCCATGTGTACTGGTCCAAATGGTACCTGTCCATTGGGCATGGTCCTGCACATCAAAAGCTATGCCCTCCATGGGCTCATCAGTCACCGGGATCATAACAATGTTAATCACATCTCATCATTAATATTATTAAACATATGCATAAAAACCCTAATACATCAGTCAATAGATCAAAGACATTACAAAAACCTGCAATACAAGATTGGAGAAAAAGACAAGACATCCTATTGGGCTAGTGTCCACAAGAAAAGGAAAGTTCCCAGGAAGATTTCATCCAAGCCATGTAAGTGAGGTGATGTGGCTAGGGGATGTCCAGACATGTGGGTGCAGTGAGGGTCAAGGATGCATAATGTTATCTGTGGGTGCCTTTGTAGAAGGCGAGTTGTACCTATCATGAATGCATTTTTTCCAAGCCCATTCTTGCCTTTATTCTTTTTCTTGCTTTATTCTTTTATTTTCTTTTTCTTCTTCTTTTTCTTTTTATTCAAGGGCTAACCAGAGGACACTTCCTTGGCATGGTGACTAGAGCTAACAGTGTTACCCACAAGTACTTTCATAGAGATGAGAAGGTTGGCTTGTGATGAGGCCCCCTTTCCCTCGGCCATGCAACCAAAGGTCACTGCCCTGGCGTGGTAACCAGATGGTGGCAATGTCATACTGTTAGGTACCCATGAACCTAATAGGATATCTTGTGATGAGACCCCCTATCCTTTGACCAGATCTTGTTTGTTATTTTCTAGGTCCCTCTTGTTTCTTGCTGAGAGGCCTTTTATTGCCTTCTTGGGGATCCTTGGGTGAAGCATCTGGAGGTTTCATTTTAGGCTTTTGTCTTTTACCAGCTGCTTTTACCTTCTACGCCTTTATCCCCTTCTTCCCATGAGATAAGGTGCAATCCTACGAATAGGTCAACCCAATGTCCAGACAAGGGGAATGGGATAAATGAGAGGGAGATAAGATGAAACAGTGGTGCTATGATGGGAGCGGATGATGGTTTTTCAAAAATTCCCCTAGTGGAAAACCAAGACCTATGGGCATAGGCTTGCTACGGCACCTTGTCAATCTCCCCAAGCATGGTCAAGTGGGATAATGTAAGGTCCAAGCATTTGTTAGAGATAAAAGGAATCATATGCATATATTTAAAGGTTTTAATGATCAAAAGTGACACATACCATGATACCTAGACCAATTACCTCATGGAGCAAGAACCTCTTCTGATACAAGACCAAGCCAATGGTGATGGATGTTGCTGCTGCTGACAAGACAAAGTTGATGGAAGAAGAAAAGGATGGGCCCTCCAGGGCCATGCTCAGGTCAATCCTACTCTCGGTACTCCATGTCTAGGACCTGTGGGCCTCGAGACATGATCTCCTAGTTATCCCTAGAAATCGGGGATAACACATCATACATGGTGATGCCATTCCATAGCTTTAGTAGCTCATCAATAAGAGGCTCGATATATACATTCATATATTTAACTTGGTACTTACCTAATTGATTTGAACATATATAGTACATAATTATTACAACCATTTTACATACATAAATAATATATGAGTAAATGAAAATAAATATATGACATTATGCAACAAATACGGCAAATGAGATGTCATTGCATTAAAAAAACATTGTTATAAACAAATACCTGAAACAATCATTGCCAACATTATATGCTCCCTCTTTAATGACATCCACGGAGGAATGTTACTGTTGGTAACAAAAAAAGGCCACACCGAGTAAATAGATCTCATCTCTACAAATGGATTGACACCATCCGCTTCCAAAGAAATCCTAACATTACGAGGTTATTCTTTAAAGTGTGGCCATTTTTCCTCCATGTCTATAAATGCAAAACCATCTGCAGGAATTCTAAGAATGTCATCTTCACTTCTATTTCATGCATGGTAATACATCAATTCTATCAAGATTTTGCACCCAAACAGTCGTTGCAAGCATGGAATAATGGGAATATAATGAAGAACCTTGAGAGGCACCTTTTTTGTTACTTGATCTGTTCGATATCTACTGCTATGATATTCGGGGAATTCTGTTTCAAATTCATATTGTTTATAATATATAATATGATCATTGGGACATGCATCAATTGCTTGATACTCCATTTCAATAACTTTCATGATGGAAGATAAATATCAATATGTGCGAGGTAAAATATTTGACGGTGGTAACAAATATTCAACTATCAAGATAGTACAACAAATTTAAAAAAATGGTTAATATAATATGAAGAATATTAATGACAAGTATTTCATCCATATTAATTTTACTTATGAACTAACAATAAAAATTTTAGAGGAACAAAGATATGTGTGTGTGTGTGTGTGTGTGTGATCGATGAAATATATTACATACCTTAAAATCTATGTGATCGATGTGTTTGAAAAACCATTCATAACCTTCAAGTTCATTATCAACAATACAACAGAGAGACGAGTTATGTTGGATCCTTCATAAAGGGGTTTGCATGCCTTCTCAAGTAGAGGTAAATCATGAAAATCATCAAAGTCGACATTTTCATGATCCATTCTAACATTAAATGTATCATGGATCGATGTATTTGTACCATCATCCTAAAAAATGTTATCAACATGATCATCTTCTTCCATTTGATCATTAACTTGATCTTCAGTATTTGCAGCTCCATGTTCCTCTGGTGCTTGTTCTGCAACCACATTCTCCATGTGCGGATATTCCCTAGGAGGAATTTCCTTTATAATTACAAACCATCAAAATATATTAGTGTATATATAAAAAATATGAAATGATACATACATTTACAAAAATGATCAATATAAAAACATATATAATGAACAAATTACCAATGGACGATATTCATGCCCCCATAAACGTGTCCATGTTCCCTAGAATGTATTTTAGTTGTTGATATATTTAATATTCTCCTATTAAATCCCCTGCATTGGTTACACGGAAAATAACATTTCCCATCACCCTTTCTTTTCACTCAATCCCACAATCTAACAAGTAATTGTTGATTTGTTTCTTGAGGATCAAGAATATTGTTATGTGACATTTTCTTTTACCAAGCTTGAGTGACGATTATTGATCTTAAAAAAATAAGCTCCACACTTCAAATATTTTTAATGATAGTAAAAATAAAATAATTATGGTTTTTCGCAAGAAACACTGTCCTTGCAACCTCCGCAAGTTGTTGCTAGTATAGAAAAAATGTCAGAATGTTTCTAGCATTCCAGGTTTTTATAAATAAATAGGCATTGGATTTCCGAAGGATGTTCGCTATTGAACGTTACTATAATAAATGTGAGGATTGGTTGACTAAGTCCAGGTCAAAGGGAAATATTTTGATGATATTTTGTGGAATTTGGATATCCGACGCATTCTCCATGGATGTCATATATCCGACGAATTCGGGGCCAATTCGAAAAAAAAACCAACAAAATTATAATTTCTAAAAGTAAAATCCAACGACAATGAAAATTTTTTGAGTGGCATCGGAGGATGTCGTCATATTTTGGATTCAAATTTTGTTGTGTCATGTTGCATCTTTAGGACTATAGTGGGTCCATTGAACCTTTACCACTTTGATTTTTGTTCCAGGATGCGCACTAGTTCCACCTAGAAATCTCCTTTGTGCTCTACCTGGATCAAAATCCAATCAATTATGTCAGACACATATTTATTTGATAATGATACATGAAATACATTATGCACTCTCATGGATGTAGGTAATGATATCATATATTCAATCAAGCCTCTTGTTTCTAGGATCTCAAAAGTCCCATGATATCTTGCTTCCAACTTAGATCAATAACCCAATATTAGTGAATTTATTTTCACTTTCACTTTTAAAAGTACATGTTCACCCACTTAAAAATATTTGAAAACCATGTTCTTGTCTGCATAAATTTTCTACCTGTCATGGGAAACCTTTAAATTCTTCTCGATCTTTGTCATTTTCTCTTCCATTTCCTTCAAAAAATCTGGCCTAATGATAACTTTGTCTATCGAGTTATCCTAGCTCACTAGGGTGTTACACTTATTTCCATACAATGCTTCAAATGGGATCATTTTTAATGAAGCTTGATACCCATTATTGTAAGGAAATTCCATTAAGTGGATGCAATCCTCCCACTTGGATGGCTGCTCCATCACATAAATTTTGAGCATGTATTCAATTATCATGTTGGTCCTCTCCATTTTCCCATCAGATTATGGGTGATATGTTGTGGTGAGATTTAAATTTGTCCCAAATCCTTTGAACAAGCCTTTCCAAAAATTGGATGTAAAAATTAGGTCTCTATATGAAATGATTTCCTAGGGAACTCCATGTAGCCTAACAATTTCTTTCATGTAGATCTATGTAATATTTGTGGCATTGTGTGTGGTATTCACCGGAATAAAATGTGTAACCTTAGTTAATTTATCCACTACCACAATGATGGAATCATGTTGCTTCATTGTTCTGGGTAGCTTTGCAATAAAATTAACTATGCCTACCTCTCATTTTCATTATGGAATGGGCAATGGATGTAACATACTAGTTGGATGTCTATGTTCGATTTTCACCTAATGAAACTCTAGACACCTGGCTACAAAATCAACCACATCTTTCTTCATTCCTAGCCAAAAGTATTGGCTTCTTACAACTGCAATGTATTTATGATATCATGGGTGTCCAACATATGGAACAATGTTCATTTCTTTCAACACTTTTTTTTTCATTTCTCTGAAATTTGGCACATATACCTTTCCTTTATACATGAGAATTCCACCCTCTTACAACTCATAATATTTAACTTTATGTTGTAAATTTCCTTTTTTAATGTTTCTTTTATCTTCAAATAGTGTTGATATGAATTTGTTGCTTCAATAGTTTTATCCTTCAGATCAGTCATGTACATGTTGATGGATACAATATACAACTTATGAACTCTCCTACTAAGTGCATTAGCCACTTGATTCTTCTTTCCTTTAATGTGCTTAATTTCAAAATCATATGCACTAAGAAATTCGAGCAATCTAGTTTGTCTGATATTTAATGTGGATTGTTCAAAAAAATATTTCATACCACAGTGATATGTTCTTAGCTAAAATTTCCTCCCCGTGAGGTAATGTCTCTACATTTTTAGTGCATGAATAATGGTTTCTAGCTCCAAGTCATGTGTAGCATAATTCCTCTCATGCTCTTTTAATTTTTTTGGACTCATAATATACCACATGATCTTTTTATGTGAGGACTCCACTGAGCCCTTCCTTGCACACATTCATGCTCACAACAAAGTATTCATCGAGGTCTGCAATATTCAATATGGGTGCACTGGTCAATACATCCTTCAATTACTGAAAGTTGTCTCCACATTCGAGCTCCCATTCAAATTTCACTCCCTTATTTTGCAAAAAAGTATTGGGACTTGCAATATTTGAAAAACCTTTTAAATATCTTTGCTAATACCTTGTAGGACCCATGAAATATCTGACCTCTATCACATTTCTTGGCGTTGGCCATCCCCTAATGGCTTCTATCTTCTCAGGATCAACTACTATCTTTTCTGTTGAAATAATATTTCCCAAGTAGTGAATCTTCTTTTGATAAAATATGCACTTACTTAGTTTGGCATACAACTTGTGCTCTCTTAAAAATTACAACACCATTCTTAAATGTTTCTCATGATGTTCTTAATTTTTTTAGTAGATGAATGTTCTTATGAATGTCCTTCTTTGACCTCGGCAAGGACAACTTTTGAATTGCCTCCACTCGTGCTGGATCAATCATTACACCTTCTGCTGAGACGATGCGGCCTAAGAGTTTACCCTTCCTTAAAGAAAACTGGGATTTCTTGGGATTTAATGAGATCCCGAACTGTCTGCATTTTAAGAACACTCTTTTCAGATGTTTCAGATGCTCCTCATGGCTGCTGGAATATACTGTAATATCATCAAGGTATATGAGGACGAACTTGTCCTTTCCCCCCACAAAGGCTATATCCATGGCCCTTTGGAATGTGGCCCCGACATTCATTAACCCAAAGGGCATCTTGGTGTACATAAAGGTACCCCAAGGTGTGGTAAACACAATCTTCTCCTGATCATCAAGGTGGAAAACAATCTGATTGTAACCAGAAAAGCCATCAAGAAAAGACATGACCTTGGCCCTTGAAATCCTTTGCAACAAGTCTTCCATCTTAGGAAGAGGATAGTTTTCCTTCTTAGAGCATTTGCTTAAGTTTCTGAAATCTACACACAATCTAACCTCGCCATTTTTCTTCCTTACTATCACCAGATTGGCAATCCATTTTGAGTATCTCAAGGGAATTATGATCTTGGCATCTAAGAGTTTTTTAATTTCTCTCTCAATCACTGGCAGCAGGAGAGGACTGATAGGTCTGAGCTTTTGCTTGAAAGGAATGGTATCTTTTTCAAGAGGTATCTTATGTTGAATAATATCAGGATCATAAGTCTTTAAATCACTATATTTCCAAGCAAAAACATCAAAAAATTCCTTCAAAACACTACAGTATTTTGATTTCTCATTAGCAGTCAATTCAGAAGACAAATTTATAAACTTGGGCTGGCTTTTACCTCCTATGTTATGCTCTTGAACAACTAGATCTTTCTCCTTTTTGTCTGGCTTGTAAGAAACATCATTCTGATCAAAAAGCCTTTCCAGGGGTACCAAACCTCGAGGTATATAATTGTTTGGTAGCTGAACAATATCGTGATGGCCCAACTTTTCCTTTAGCTCAGGTTCCTATGATTCTTCTTCATTAAGATTCTGCTGATCAATGTGCAAATCAGAAAAATCATTTACCACTTGGAGAAATCTGTTGAGTTCATCATCATCTTTAAAAACTTTCCAATATTTGATATTATCAAGTAAGGAGGGTCGATATTTTACTTGAATCTCATAACTGAGCTTAGGGGGCATGGGTGGAATGAATGTGCCGGCTGAAACAGTAAGAGAATCAGTGAGCTGATTCATATCCCTTCGTATATATGAAATTTCAAATACAGAAAAAGAATCACGCACTTTCCATACCTCGTCCCTCTAAGCCTTTAATCTGATATGCTTAGCCTGAAAAGTGTTGTTTACCTATTGTGTGATAAGGTCTGCGTCTCTCAATACATTCAAACCTTTTATCCCTATCTCTTTATCTGAATTTAAACCCAATAGCAGAGCCTCATACTCCGCTATGTTGTTCGTAGTTCTGAAGTCGAGCTTGAAAGACAAAGATATGGTCTCCTTTGAAGGAGAGATCAAAACTACTCCAGCACCTGCTGAATCCTTAGTGCTGGCCCCATCAAAGTACATAGTCCAGACTGAAATGTCTTCACCTTCAGACTATTGTTCAATAGGCTTCACTAGCTGCACAGGAGTTGATTGACCATCATCAATCTGAAGGATGCATGAACCAAAATATGTATCCAAAACATAGATAGGATGGTTGACGGAATTCTTTCCATCGCTGATGATGTAAGCAAGCTGGTTTTCTCTGTAAAGTCTTTTCAGCTCCCCCCCAAACACTGGAATCGTGGCATATGACATATCCATATGCAATGTACCTCCTAATATTTTTCCCCATGAACGAGACAAAAGAAGCCCAAACTTAGGAGGAATATCAACAACCACCACGTCCATAACCATGCTTCTCATTGGTAGTTGAGCAAGGTTAATAACCATGTCTTTGATAAGGCTGAGACATCTGACCTTTCTAGAATCAAAGGAAAAAAGATCTTGATATGGTTTGGTGACTTCGAGACCAAGCTCATCCATCACCGCCTTTCACATAAGGTTATGTGATGCCCCAGAATCAAGCAAACAATTGTGAAGGATTTTGTCATGGACATTTAGTGATATGTAAAATGGTGGACAAGAATCTTCACGATCTTCTATCATGGGACCTATGGTCACTTTAGGCTTATCATCTTGTAGGTCAACGAAATCATCTGATGGAGAGGTCTTAAGCTCAAGGGACTTTAATATGGCTTCTTTAAAAAATTCATTCTTCATGAGTTCAGTTAAAGGCATCGATATCTTAACCTTTTGAATTTCTGATTCAAAATTGAAAGAGAGAGATGGTCTGTCTGAAACCTTTACCTCATTGGAAGGAGCCTTGAGACTGACTTGCTCCTTGATTGGGGGATGAGTTTGTTTCTTTTGTTGTTTTGTTGAAGGGGGGGTTTGTTTTTCAGGAGCTGGAGGCTGATTGGCAACAACCTATTTACTCTTCACAGGAGCAGTATCTTCCTTGTTCTTCATAGGGGCAGCAATGGGTGTTTTTGGACCAGCATTCTTGGATCTTAAGTTGTAACCTTTATGATCATCTGTCAAGTAGAAAGCTCCTTCTACACTTGCTTCCTGAATTTGTTGATCCATCAGGGCCTCTTCATAGTCTACCTGTGTCAAAAATGAAGACTCATTCTCATCACCAAAACAGTTTATTTCATCTGCATCCTCGACTTCATCATGAGATGACGGTTGTTCTTCATCTAATATTGCATTTTGAAGAGGTGGTCTGATCCTCTGATCATCATCTGCATTCTGATCTCTTTGAAGGATTTGGACTTGTGGATTGTTCCTTCTGTAAGGAAAAGCATTTGGATTTCTGGGGGAAAAGCATTTGGATATTTTTCCCTTGCTGGTTGCTGATTTTGGACTTTCAATTTGGACATTTCGGATGTCAGACTATCCAACATCTTAGCCATATTTTCCATTTTACTATTAGAAGAAGAGGAGGGCTCAACAACAGACTTCTTCTTCTCAGCCCTTCCTTTAAGCTTATGTGATGTTGTAATGTTAGACTCAACCTCGAGAGAAACATCTTGCATTAAAACAAGCGTGGTTGATCATCTTTCTCTAAGGATAAGACAAAAATCTGAATCAAAGGTAGCAGAGAATGTGATCTTTGCCGATGCATCGCTTGGTTTAATATCTGCAGGGATCTTACCAAACATTTTATTGAATCTCTTGATAAAGTCCGAGACCGATTCTCCATCTCCTCTCTTCAAATTTCCAAACTCAAAAATGTAGTATAACAGATCTCTTTGTTCTCCCCAGTGTTTCAGGAATACCTCATCTAATTGTTCAATACCAGTGATCGAATTTGCTGGTAGTTATTTGAACCACTTTCGGGCTTGGCCATACAAACTCTGAACAAAAACTCTAGTCCACACATCTTCTTCTGAAATATTAATGTTTTCTGCATAAGCATAAAAAGCTTCAATGTGTTCTTCAGCAGTATACTCCCCTACTCCTGTAAACTTTGGCATATATTTCTGATAATCACCTGTTGGCATGGCAGACAAGGGATTTGGAAATACAAGAGGGGCATATCTATTTGCCAAGATCTATTCGATCCTGGTCAACGGGGCAGCCATGACGGTCTTGGTAATTGATACAGACGAGGAACTTGTGGGAGATGATGGAGGAGATGAGCTGCCTGAGTTAGAATAGAATGGTTGTCTCACTTCGTTTTGAGTAGAAGGTTCAAAGACTGGTGAAAAATAAGAGGCTTTATAAAATTGACCAAGCAACAACATTAAATTCTCTTCACCCTTAAAGGACAGATCATGGAGAATTTCTTCGAGAACAGGCAGATTAGTGTGAGTGTATAGGACACCTTTCGAAGGTTTGATGGGTGATGAATCAAAATAGGATGAAGAAGAATTTTCTTTCTGTTGGGAGGATTCTGTACTTAATTCTTTTGGATGGGATGAAATATCAATCTCAAGAATAGAATCAGTAATATTAGAAGAAAATGAAGGTTCTTCTACCTTAGAAACTTGAGATGAATTTTTTATTTCCTGGAAATTTTGAGCTTCAACAGGGGATTCAACCACATACTTTTTAGATATGGAGGGATGAGTATTAGTTTGAATACTTGAATCAACTCCCCTTGCAGATCTGGAAGCCTGTCTTTGCAAAGATTTTCCCTTGCTGATGATCTTCTCTGGATCAAGAACTGATGTTGTCAATGGGCCTTCTGGGTTTGCCCTGGTGTGAGCTCTTTTTGGAGCCACTTCGTTTCAATGGAGTCACTAGATAGAAAATGTATAACCTGATAGTGTCTACTTCTTTTCTATCATAAAGAACTAGATCTATGTCGTCTCCCAGAGAAGCTGAGCTTTGATCTCCTCTCCCCGACAGCGGCGCCAATTTGTTATCACTCCAGGAAACTCTCCTAGGCTGTATGTCGGAGATGCCTGGTAACTAACTATTTTTGGAAAATATTTTCTTAATAATTGATGTGGTTTTTGGATCAAGATGAATATCTAGGGACTGGACTGTGTTTTCAAGACTGTCTAGAAATATAAAATCTCACAAGGCCTTCTAGTAATGCAGTCAAACAAGGTTGATTAAATGGAAGAGAAAATAGCTATTTAACTAGATTATACTCATATAAAACAAGCACAATGGGTTTAATAACTAAGGAAATAACTTATGATTCTCGACTTAATCAATCAATTAGTGAGATGACAGTCACATGCAGATTGAATAAGCATCAATAAAGAACATTCACTCATAAGATATCAGAACAGAAAAGAAAAGTCTGACAACACAACTGAAGGAAGCTTGCAATTTTTCATATAATAAGAATAGGTCTCTCTTACAGTAGCAGCATGTAGAACCCAAAATCGAACCCTTGGTTCATCTTTTATCTTAATCTTTATAGCATTACAAAGTAGTTCTAAGATCCTGAAAACAAGGATCAAATATACTAAACATAGTAACTCAAAATTTAGTTGCAAAAGAAGTGGGATGCTTCCCCAAAATGAGGACAATCCCATATTTCTCTCTATTGATTGTTGGTGTAGTGTAGAACAACCTCCCAAGGCTAAATGATGACTTTCAAATAGATACTAAGTCGAATTTGCTGATGTGGCCAGGTGTCCAGTTTTTCTGTCTTAATTAAAGATGTCCATAAACCTTTGAAATATCTCCTTTCTTCCCAATTTGTCAAAAATAATTGTTGGACTAGACTTGATAATTCATTAGACATTCATTCAAAAATCTTTCAAATCTTTTCATATAAAAAATCCTTGATCTGTGTAAAAACTCGTCCAATCTGGACACGCAGGATTTTGGTGGTTATCTGGGAAAGTTTCTGGGTGAGTTATCTACCGAAAGCACCTCTTTCGGTGGTTAATGAACAGTTGTCTTGTTCACCTAAACCACTGAAAGTTAAACTTTGAAGAAATTTCAAAATTGCCAAAAAGTTTACCTTAAGTCCTCTCCAATGCTCAGGATTTCTTAGATGTTGCAGCCCTGGTTCGTGCAGACCTACGAACTTTTGTTGGTTGTGTAGGGAGCTCTGGTGTATCCATTATGGTGGTGGCTAAATTAGCCAAGGTGTCCAATCCAGTTTGTTCTTCTTCTGGTGATTTAAATTCTTTTAACTTGAGCCTCAGAATCCTGAGCTGCCTGTAGAGTTTCATATTTTCTTTAATCAAAACTCTGTTTCTATCTTTGATTTTGTCATGTTTTTCTTTAAGAGTTTGATTCATTTTGAAGAATTCAACATTTCTCTCAGTGAGGTCTGTGTTGGCTTTTTTGATTACCCTCTCTAGAAATTCCATCTCATAAATCTCTTGTAGGAGGTTGTTGATTTTCTTTGTTTTACCTTTCTTAGGCTTGCTTGAGGAAGCTTATGCTTTTGGTTGCTTATGGGTCTCTGGAAGACTTGATGAAGGTAGATTTGAATGAGAACCTGTATCCTGTCTGATCTCCAAGTTATCCTGTGTCTTTGCCACCCCCTGCTCTGATTCAGAGTCGCTATAAGGTAGATTGAGAAGGTTTTTTCCTGTGGCAGGGTTTTTAGATTGTTTATCTTCAAACTGTAATTTCCTCTTGATTCCTCCCTTCTTGCTAGGGATTCTTTTATAGGATCTATGGGTATTGAGATTCCTTTCCTTTTCCTGTGACTACTCTTGGGAGTAGGGGCCTTTATTCTCCTAGCCTTCTTAGCTTCTATCTCTGGAGGTCTTTCTATTTGAAACTCATTCCAAAACAAAAAGAAACCCCACTCAATTTGTTTCCTCTGCTTAGCTTCTCTCACAAGAAGGGTAATCAACCCTTGATGTGATAATCTGCTCACAACTTTAGCAGGCTGGGCTTTCACCTGTCTTGCCATCTTAGTTAGGGTTTTATGAAAGAAGTAAGGCAGGTTTATGTGTCCTTTTCCTGTGAAATGATTCAACAGTTTAAAATGGTAATACATTACCCTGTTGTAGCGCCCCTCACAAGTGATATACACCAAAATTGCCTTCAGCAGGGACTGCCACTTTGGTTCCAGATAGGACATGGGAATATCCTTCTTCCAGGTCAAAGCTTTATGCACTGGTAAAAAATATCACCTGAATTCAACGTTTGATGGAAAGGTGGTTTTAAACCAACATTCCCCCGTTCTGGGTAACCCTGTGCATTCAACAATGGCTGCTTCGTCAATGATAATTTCCTCCCTGCCCACTTTAGCAATCCTTCCATCATAGGATAGGGAAAAAGTTTCGGCCACCTGCTGGTGAAATGTTGTCAACTTCTCACAGTATGAAAAAACTCCAGTCTGTCTGAAACACTCTGCCACCTCCGGATGCGCTTCCAAATACCAAATGCCATCCACCTCAGATCTCAGAACAGGACTTGCTTTCGACATGTGTCGATGCTGACTGTGCCTGAAACTGTGGGAAACAAGACATTTGGGAGACACTGACTCTAGGAACTATGAACACAGCAAAATATTTTATGTGAAATCGGTGAAAAAGGACGACATAAACCAAGTTCATAAAACTAACACAGTTTTGGACGACCGTTTGCCCGAGAATCTGCCGAAACTTTAAATTTTCAGACACATTTGTATTTCTGAACTTAAAGATAATAGATTCTGAATTTACCTGATAACCCGACCAGGCTTACTTGACTCGGGAGTGCTTGCTGGACTTAATGACACTTCAACCAGCCTCAGAGTGCGTGGGATCGAGATTCTTGAAAAATATGATTTACTGATGAAATCGCGAGCTTGTAGTTATCTTCAACTATCTCCGGGATTCATAATAACTCATCATAGTTTCAAATGCAGAAATGACCAGATCATGATGGTTAACGTACTTGTAACTGAAATGGACGGTAGCTCTGTGCAATCATACCTGTCAATCACCGCCCTATGTGGATTTGAAATGACCCATTCGGTTGATAAGACACGGGGGTTTCAAACCTTTCGGATGGACGCCACGAACGTGCATCATCTCCAACATGGCGAGCTTTCGACGGTTGTGTTTATAATCATTGCACCAATATTTGACAGCTGACTTGTGCAAAAGCATGAGCTTTCATTTTTCCCGTTCACAAACTTTCGGTGGTTACTTGCCTTCTGCTTCGACTCCTTAACTGTGGAAAATGAAGACTTTCGGTGGTTAATGAGCACATTGGAGGCTCTCCTAAACCACCGAAACCTGATATTTTGTTTTTTTCTTGACCGAACCAAAATCAACATTTCTTTTGAACTTGCTTTCTAAATATAGACTCTCTAACCTACTTGCAGAAATTTAGAAATTAAATTAAGATCACAACCTATCACCTAAAAAAGAAAATCAAATCCACCAATTTATTTTAGGAGATAACACTGGCTCCTATTGGGGATGAACACCTCCCTGTGAGGTTTCAAGAACCATAGAATCAATGCCTTTCCTGGAAAAATAACCTAAAAACTAAACTATATGCTAGTGTTTCCATTGGGCATGGAGTTATTAAAAATAAATAAAAACTAAGACTATCATTACAATGTCTAGGCTTCACAGCCTTAGACGAAATAGGGTTTTAAAAATCGCCCGTTTACCAGGCCACTAACCATCTCTTCACCTTCCAGATTCTGCATAATGAAAGTGTTGTTGTTTTGCACCTGAGTAATAATAAAAGGTCCTGTCCACAAAGAATCGAACTTATTATGCTTGCCTTTGTCCTGCCTAAGAGAATCCCACTTTAGAACCCAGTCACCGATCTGAAAACTGTCCACCTTCGCCTTTCTGTCAAAAGTCTTTTTGATCTGCATCTGATGAGCTTCTGATCTATCCACTAACTGTTCACGAGCTTGTTGCAGTTCCACCAAATCCATCATCCTTCTTACCATGTCATTTTTCTCTATTTGCTCTTCCTGAAAGAACTTAGCCACAGACAAAACTAATTGAATAGGAAAAATTGCATCAGTCCCATAAACCAACTTGAATGGGGAAGTTCCTATGGATTTTTTAATAGTTACTCTGTCTGCCCACAGAGAAAATTTCAGTTTGGAATCCCAAT
>JZKD02S1749514.1:41952-52686 GCA_000966675.3 Picea glauca | reverse complement strand
AATCTAAACCCCACTGCTGGAAAGGACCATTAACCACTATAGGTCTCAGGGGTAAAGATTTTAGCTGCTGCTTACCGGTAAATCTTTGGCATTTGTCGCAAGATTTGACGAATGCACACACATCTGAGAAGAAGAAAGGCCAATAATATCCAACCCTCAGGATCTTATGGGCAATAGTCTTCCAGTAATGATGACCACTGCAAACGGCTGAATGAAACTTATGTGTCACTTCGACAAACTCTTCTTTATCTAAACACCTGAGAAGCAAACCAGCAGGGTCTCTCCAATATAATAGATTATTATAAATGCAGAATTTTATAGCTCTGAGCTTGAGAGCTCGAGCTTGAGTCAAACTGAGTTCAGGAGGAACTTCAATCTTTTGCAAAAAATGTATGATGCCAGAATACCATTCACAGGAAGACAAGTGCTCTGCCACTTGTTGACTGTCATGCTACCCTTCCGCTGCCAACTCTGTCTGTAAATTTTCTAAACCTTCTCCTATGAAATTAATATCCAACAGCTTATGATTTTCCTCTGTTAAAAGCTTGGCAAGGCCCTGGCCTTTTACCATATTGGTGGGCTTCACTTCGATATTGAATTCAATCATCTTTTCAATCCATCTAGCTCTCTTTCCGTCAATATCCGGTTGAGTCAAAACATCTTTTACAGAAGATGAAGGAACACATGTGATGACCTTTCAGTGAAGAATATAAATTTTGAATGATTTTAAAGCTTTTATGAGAGCATAAGCTTGTTTCTCGATAGGTTCATACCTTAGTTCAACATCCCTGAGAGTTTTGCTGAAGAAATCCATGGGATGATCAAAATTTTCCTCATCTTTCTGAAGCAGGACTGCTGCCACTGTGTCATAGGAAGCAAATGAAAAAACATAGAAAGTCTTACAGTAATCTGGGCTGATCAGAATCGAGGATTCGATGATTGCTTGCTTGATATCCTGAAAAAAGTTTCTTGCATTGTTTGTCCATTTTATCTTAGACCCTTTTTTCAGCATGCATGTTATGTGTTTGACTAATTCAGCAAAATTTGGCACAAACCTTCTCACAAAATTTATCTTACCGAGAAGTGATTGAATGTCCTTCTTTGACCTCAGCAAGGATAGCTTTTGAATTGCCTCCACTCGTGCTGGATCAATCATTACACCTTCTTCTGAGACGATGTGGCCTAAGAGTTTACCCTTCCTTAGAGAAAACTGGGATTTCTTGGGATTTAATGAGATCCCGAACTGTCTGCATTTTAAGAACACTCTTTTCAGATGTTTCAGATGCTCCTCATGGCTGCTGGAATATACTGTAATATCATCAAGGTATATGAGGATGAACTTGTCCTTTTCCCCCACAAAGGCTATATCCATGGCCCTTTGGAATGTGGCCCCGGCATTCATTAACCCAAAGGGAATCTTGGCGTACATAAAGGTACCCCAAGGTGTGGTAAACACAGTCTTCTCCTGATAATCAGGGTGGAAAACAATCTTATTGTAACCAGAAAAGCCATCAAGAAAAGACATGACCTTGGCCCCTGAAATCCTCTGCAACAAGTGTTCCATCTTAGGAAGAGGATAGTTGTCCTTCTTAGAGCATTTGTTTAAGTTTATGAAATCTACACACAATCTGACCTCACCATTTTTCTTCCTTACTATCACCAGATTGGCAATCCATTTTGAGTATCTCAAGGGAATTATGATCTTGGCATATAAGAGTTTTTTAATTTCTCTCTCAATCACTGGCAGCAGGAGAGGTCTGATAGGTCTGAGCTTTTGCTTGAAAGGAATGGTATCTTTTTCAAGAGGTATCTTATGCTGAATAATATCGGGATCATAAGTCTTTAAATCACTATATTTCCAAGCAAAAACATCAAAAAATTCCTTCAAAACACTACAGTATTTTGATTTCTCATCAGCAGTCAATTCGGAAGACAAATTTATAAACTTGGGCTGGCTTTTACCTCCTATGTTATGCTCTTGAACAACTGGATCTTTCTCCTTTTTGTCTGGATTGTAAGGAACATCATTCTGATAAAAAAGCCTTTCCAGGGGTACCAAACCTCGAGGTATATAATTGTTTGGTAGCCGAACAATATCGTGCTGGCCCAACTTTTCCTTTAGTTCAGGTTCTTGTGATTCTTCTTCATTAAGATTCTGCTGATCAATGTGCAAATCAGAAAACTTGTTTACCACTTGGAGAAATCTGTTGAGTTCATCATCATCTTTAAAAACTTTCCAATATTTGATATTATCAGGTAAGGAGGGTCGATATTTTACTTGAATCTCATAACTGAGCTTAGGGGGCATGGGTGGAATGAATGTGCAGGCTGAAACAACAAGAGAATCATCGAGCTGATTCATATCCCTTGGTATATATGAAATTTGAAATACAAAAAAAGAATCACGCACTTTCCATACCTCGTCCTTGTAAGCCTTTAATCTGATATGCTTAGCCTGAAAAGTGTTATTTACCTGTTGTATGATAAGGTCTGCGTCTCCCAATACCTTCAAACCTTTTATCCCCATCTCTTTATCTGAATTTAAACCCAACAGCAGAGCCTCATACTCCACTATGTTGTTCGTAGTTCTGAAGTCGAGCTTGAAAGACAAAGATATGGTCTCCTTTGAAGGAGAGATCAGAACTACTCCAACACCTGTTGAATCCTTAGTGCTGGCCCCATCAAAGTACATAGTCCAGACTGAAATGTCTTCACCTTCAGACTGTTGTTCAATAGGCTTCACTAGCTGCACAGGAGTTGATTGACCATCATCAATCTGAAGGATGCATGAACCAAAATCTGTATCCACAACATAGATAGGATGGTTGACAGAATTCTTTCCATCATTGATGATGTAAGCAAGCTGGTTTTCCCTGTAAAGTCTTTTCAGCTCCCCCCCAAACACCGAAATCGTGGCATATGACAGATCCATCTACAATGTACCTCCTAATCTTTTTCCCCATGAACGAGACAAAAGAAGCCCAAACTTAGGAGGGCTATCAACAACCACCACGTCCATAACCATGCTTCTCATTGGCAGTTGAGCAAGGTTAATAACCATGTCTTTGATAAGGCCGAGACATCTAACCTTTCTAGAATCAAAGGAAAAAATATCTTGATATGGTTTGGTGACTTCGAGACCAAGCTCATCCATCACCACCTTTGGCATAAGGTTATGTGATGCCCCAGAATCAAGCAAACAATTGTGAAGGATTTTGTCATGGACATTTAGTGATATGTAAAATGGTGGACAAGAATCATCACGGTCTTCTATCATGGGCCCTATGGTCACTTTAGGCTTATCATCTTGTAGGTTAACGAAATCATCTGATGGAGAGGTCTTAGGCTCAAGGGACTTTAAGATGGCTGCTTTAAAAACTTCATTCTTCAGGAGTTCAGTTAAAGGCATCGGTATCTTAACCTTTTGAATTTCTGATTCAAAATTGAAAGAGAGAGATGGTCTGTCTGAAACCTTTACCTCATTGGAAGGAGCCTTGAGACTGACTTTCTCCTTGATTGGGGGATGAGTTTGTTTCTTCTGAATATTGTGGAAATTCCTCATCCTTTCTCTTTTGTGGGGGAAGTCCCTATATAAGTGGTCTCCTTCACATCACCAAGTCTAATTCCCAATCAC
This sequence comes from Picea glauca, assembly GCA_000966675.3. Classification (NCBI taxonomy): domain Eukaryota; kingdom Viridiplantae; phylum Streptophyta; class Pinopsida; order Pinales; family Pinaceae; genus Picea; species Picea glauca. The sequence continues at coordinate 49,052 of JZKD02S1749514.1, read as the reverse complement.
ATATCTTAGTGGATACCTCCATTTTAGTCCCTGTGTAGTTCTTTTGATGAAATCTCAAGTCATAATCATTAGTTTCATGGGCTTCAAAAAATATTCATCAAGAATTCCTTGATTTACCTATAAAATGATCAATAGTTTCTTGACTGATTTCTTTTTTCCCCTCTACATCTGCTATCATCAATTCAGTTGGTGGTGCATCATCGATGGGAGGCAAGACTTTCATCTCAAATTATTCTAGTAGATCATCTGATTTTTTCCACAATCTTTTGTAGGCCTTGGTGTTGGGTATGTGTTATATTCTTTTCATGTGTGTGTGTGGGTGTGTTAGATTCGACAATTGTGTCTGATGATCCCAACTTCCTTCTCACTTTGTGTCGTGTGTGTTAGGCACTTTCTTGGGGGGGTCCCAGGGGGGGAAGGATTCCCCCCTCTGGTTACATGCAACGTTCAGTTCCATGTGGTATCCCAGATCCGTCAGGGTTAGGAGAAGCTCCCTAAAATTAGTTTTTGGGTGGTTTTTTCTATTTTAGAGGATTTTTCTATTTTTAGCGATTTTCTAAATTGATCCTAGATTAAGGGATTAGGGTTTTGGTAGCTATGGAATACCTAAAATATTCTATATATTGTATTTTGAATGGTGAAATTAATACAATTAAGAGTTGAAAGGTGTGGAACCAAGGAAGGTTGGTTTTCTCCTGGTTAAGGGTTTCCAGCATAAACCTATGTGTATTGTGTGTATGATCGTTCGATTAATTTATGTTTTTCTTAAGAATATGTATGCATTTCTTTACTTCATAGGTTTAAAAATTACACTTGGTATATTCCTCTTGAATAGATCGGATGTCATGTAATAAGAGTTTCCATGTGTTGAAAAACACTTGACCCTTCAAATTTTGTTGGTTGGAATACATTGGAAGGGTGTCGGGTGGGTCTTTATACACTCCTTTCCAATCTAGGATTCTATCAAAAGCATCATTAGCATTTTGGTACACCTATTTTGTTTCATTCATTTGATCTTTCAAACTTATCGGATCGTCTTTGTTTCTCTGTATATCATTCAATATGCATAAACATTTCTTTTGCTCCAAATTCATATTTTCATTTAGGTCCATGGCCTGTACTCTTCTCACTTCCAAATAAAAAGTGGTTTATTTTTTTTCTTCCATGGATTTCTCATGTTTTTATTTTTCCTATTATAGTCCCAGAATCTTGTATTCCTGTTTCTCAACAAACCTCTTGGATTCAACTTGTTATGTTTGCAAATTGGATACCTCATGAGCATGCCTAGCCTTGATTTTTTATATTTCTCAAGAGTATTTCTATTTGATAGCTTCCATCTCTTTTATGTGTAGGTCTCGGTCTACATGTACCTTCTTTTCAAATTCTGTATTTATTTCATCCTTTTGAGTTCGTAAAGCCTTATTTAAATCTTATGTGTGAAGAGTCTCGACAACCATGGCTATCCTTTCAAAGTCTGAAGAGAGTTCATCCTCTGTATCTTGCACAACTTTATCAACTTCTTCCTTGTGGAGTTTTTCTTTCTCCTCAATTATTTTTAGGAACTCAACAAAGATGTTATCCTTTTGTGTATTGAGCTCCTTTTCAAGCTCAACAATTTTATCTCATGTGGTGTCCAGTGTTGTAGTGACTTCATAAACATACATTGCATTTTCTCCTGCAAATGCATGAAGTACAAATGCGGCTTGTATAGCATTCTCCTTTGAATTTGGCCCAAACTCCCATTGAATGACTCTCTTTGTGGATGATTGGTTGCTGGTTGTTTCTCCTCTTTTCCTTTTATGTGATCTTTTTTCAATTCCTTTAGTTCTATGATTGTATTAATAATCTCCTACATCCACAACAACATCATCTAAATTTATTACTTGTGAGGAGAATGTTAAATTACCTGGGATTTCCATGAGAGGGGTACATTCCTAGGGTGGAATGTTCACTATGCCCACATTTGGAGTTGATGGTCTACTTTGAGTTTCATTTAATTTTTTTTGTCTTTTCCATTCTGCTTCCTTGTCCTCTTTCCTTTTTTCTTCAACTTCAACTACCAATATTTCATTTTCTTCCTTTTCTCTCTTCTAGGACTCTGCTTCTACTGCCAATCTATTTTCTTCCTCCTCAACAGAAGGACATCTTGTTGGGATTTTCTTGCATCTTTCTTCTTTCATCAACAATCCTTTTTAATGACTCTTCGTTTTTGTTCTTCTCATATACTTTGGAGGTTTTCTTAGACTCAATTTTATGTTTCTCTTTGGTGTCTTCCTGGTTCTTTTCCCATTTTCAACTTGTTTTATCCGATATTGTTCCTCTACCATTATTTTATTTTGTTCCATTTCATATGATTTCCTTATCTTTTCTTGCTCCATGGATTGTAATTACTTTTGGTCTTCCTCAAGGAGTATTTGGAATTGTTCTTGTAAGATTTCTTCTTTTTCCATTTGAAATTTTCCCCTAGCACGTCATCAGGTAATATTTGTAATACCTCTTCAAGGAATAGGACTCCTTTGAATATTTCTTCAATGAAATTAACTTCATGTATCTTGGAATGAGTAAGACCTACAAACTTGACATGATTTACTACCATTTCTAGTGGGTCAATCCCTCTAGTTTCCATGAGGCACAAACATATTTCTTGTAGGGATTATGCCTCTTTATGGGGACCATTCAATAAACCATAACTTCCTATATTTATAGGAAATATAGGCCATAGTTTCTTACTACTTCCCAAACGGAGAGAGGTTACACCAATTCCCATGGTATGGAAATAAATTTCTCTAATCAACAACATATTAGGGACATAACAGGGAAGGATATGTGGGGCCCCAATACTGCCATACACCATGATGTATGTGCACTATTTCCCTAAATACCAGTCTGCTATACCTTTCATCCTATCCATGGCTTCATTTGATATTCTATATCTTGGGAATCAAAAAATTATAGTATGGAGAGGAGCAAGGAATAAGTCACATATGTTATAGAATCATTTTTTGTAATTTATGTTCCAGAGATCAAAACAATAAATATGTATAGGAGGCTAATCTTGATCCCAACTCCATCTAAAAATAAGAAATTGCATGGAAGAACAAATGGTGTCGATTATATAAGCAAACATGTAAAAGTAGGGTTTCTTCATACCTTGAACATTATTCATCTTGTGGAAAATATTGAAAGTTAATACCTCTACCCAATTGAAGACCTGACCTATCTTTACAATTGTGTATTCCATGGGAAATCACTCCATATGGAAATCTCTATATTTTTCTTCACCATATAGCCTGCTCAAGATATCAATCAACATCCTGTATGGTATTTTGAACTCATAGGTAGGAATTGGTCTTTTCCCTTTCTTGAAATTTCTTTCCTCATCTAACCATCATTATTCCATTAAATTGCAAATGTCTTTATTATTCTTGAGAACCCCTTTATGAATGAATCATTGAGGGAGATCATAGGTTCAGGAAGGTGATATCTGATGCCATTGTCTTCAAGTCTCAGGGACACTATCTTCTTTCCAGGTTTGCTTATAATCATGGTTGTACTCGGGTTGAAATGTTTGAAACACCACTCAACTGCATAATTGTAGGGGAATAGTGATGGAAAAGAAACCATACGGTGAACAACACTTTCTATATATTTGTATACACTTTGAGGATTTCACCATCCAAAGAGAAATATCCAATGTTGAACATTTTGTATATTTCATTGTACCTGGGGAAATGTTTTTCTTGGGTGTGATGGGTAGTATCTATCACTAATACCTCTCCTGGATTAGTTGGAGTTTCAGGAATGGGGGTTAGAATGAGAGCTACAATATTCCTGGATTTTCTAGCATTTCAACACGTCATGGTGTATTCATCGTATCCTATAATTAGCATAGAAATACATCAATCCCTTGAACAATTGCAATAATATAATAACATAGAAAATTAAAACAATAACATACATTTGGTTCTCCAACTGGAAATTAATATCATAGTATGTTCTTGGCCGAATAATGCAGAGTAGAGTGTTTAAACAAACTTACGAAGGAAAATAATGTGTTAAGTAGGGTTTTGGAGTTATTATGTAGATAGTAAATTACCCTAACTCGTGTAGTTAATGTTTTATGCACAAAAACCAATTCACATCCAAAATATCACCTTGCCATTAATGCAATTCGAAGGTATAGATCACCTATATCTGTGTATCGAAGGTGAGAAAGCTAGTGGTCAGACTCAAAAATTATCGAGAGCGTTATTGGAGATGCTTTCATCAGAGAGGGAGAAAATTTGTGATCTATCTTGGCTCTGAGGGAAAGGTATCAAGGAATATTATTGGTTGTACATCAGGAAGTGTGCCGATATTATGATATGATGAATTGAGTTGTCTTGTTCTTTCGTGAAATATCATAGCATTACATGTCAGAGGGTAGAGGTATCAAAAATCATAAAAAATATGACAATAAGTTGTTTGATAGGAAATATCAGAGGGATTGGTCATCGGGGATGGTAGTTATTGTCCTTTTATTGCTTTGAGGAGAAAGGTATCAAGGAATATTCCTTCCTTGATAAACATGTTAAGAAAAAGGTTGTGTTTCTAGGAAAAATTAAAACCATATAAACAATGACTCGAGAGACCAATGAGTGTCGACCACATGCTAGGGTGATTCATGAAATGGACCCATACATGTTTTGGACTCAAAATATTCAAACAACCAATAATTAGTTACCATGCAAGCAACATGGCTACTTAGAGATTCATCATAGATGGATGCAATTAGAGAGAAAAGGATTTCATAGTGTGTTTATTTAGAGTTAGATTTTCCCAGTGTGAAAGAGTATTCTAATAGAATCAATTCCATCAAATCCCTTTCCAATATGGCTATCATAAATGTTATGTCAGAATATTAATTAAAGTAAATTTATATTTTATCTTGAAAGGTTTCTTCCAGATGGCCAATCAGTTCTATGATGTTCAAATATGTGAGGTCGTTGTACAATTACCCCATGGTTGAGCATTGTAATTCATTTTAGTTCTTCAGAATGAGTGTGAAACAATAGTCAAGAAAAAAACTCATCATCCCTAGTGTGTATCAAAAGGTTGTAGTATGAATTGTCTTAGAAAAATCATATCTTCCTATATTAATATTAAATCAATATAGTAGTGACATGGTATCTTGCAAGAATTTCATAGTGGTACCCACTGAAATTCTCTTATTCAAGATTGAAGAGAATTTTAGTGGGTAGTTGAGATAGCACAACACTATCCTTGTTGATTTTCTCAGGAGTTATTTCTAAAAATGGGTGGCTTAAACCTTTCTTCCTTTGCACCTTCTTACAATTCATCTTGTAATTCCAAGATTTTGGTGAGATTGGCCTTCCTATGCTCTGATCATAAATATGCTTTTATTTCCTTATGGCCTCGTCCAAAGTCCTGGGGTTATCATAATGTATCTTGTCACTATAGAAGGAAGGTAAACCACTCATAAACATTTGGATTTTGACCTTCTTATCCTTTATGAAGCCCACATACTTCAACAACTCAAATAACATCTTCTCATATTCATTCATTTCCATGCTTTCGAACTTGATCTCAAAGAACTCTTACATCTTCCTTTCTTAGTAATGTTCTGGCAAATATTGCTCCTAGAAATATCCTTTGAAATGACTCTAAGTGACCTTTTTCTCATCAAGGTGCTTGGATTGCTTAAGATTATCCCACCACATGGATGCCTTTCCTTATATGTGGTAGGTTACAATTTTTGTTTCTAACCTTGAGGGGTAATCATGCAACTGGAAATACTTCTTCATTTCCAATAGCCATGCTTTAGCCTCTTCTTCCTTTCTATGCTCACCATTGAAATTTGGTAGCTTTATTTTCCTAAGTTCACCCTGTAATATGTTTGACTTGGGCCTTCTTCTCTGCCTCCTAACAAGAGACACACTTAGGTTTATCCCTAGACATGAGCTTGCATGAGCTCTCCTAGTGGATTCCTATGGAGAATGATGGTGCCTACTAATACTCCTTGAATGCATGCCATCCCTATGAACATCCCTTCTACCATGAGATCTAGACGATGCCACTTGTCTATCACTAGATTCTTTCTTTGTGCCATAGTCTTTATTGGATTTCCTCTGTAGAATATTCAAACTATATGGTATCTCCTCTTGAGATTGCATTATCTTCTCATTATCTTCCCTATAGCTTTTCACTTCTCTTTGTAGGCTTCTCATAGTAACAACTCGTTCTACATGCTCCTCTCTACCTCTTCTTCCATTAGATTATGTCTCATTATTTCCCATGCTACAACCCAACGTTCTGAATTCTTCCTCATAGCCATAAGACCTCTAGGAATCCTCCATGACTATGGTTCTCATACATGAACTGTAATACCCATGATATGAACCCAAATTGTAAATGAAAATGTAAATGTACATATAGGCTGGTGAGCAGTTGGAACCAAGTTTTGGTTCGGTTTTGTGCCCACCTGAGTAGTGCGCGAGGATTGTTTACCAAAGAAAGAGTGTGCACATTCCACAGTGTTGTGTGCACCTGAGTAAGTGCACGTGGATTACCTTGAAGTGTGCATCGAACCAAGTTATATATGTGTTTGTGTGTGTGTGTGTGTGTGTGTGTGTGTGTGTGTGTGTGTGTGTGTGTGTGTGTGTGTATTTGAGTCTAGAGAGCCTGTGTGGTTATTAGGATGGTGAGTTGAGATGCGAAAAAGGTCAATGCACCTATCCTTGTCAAATGTAATCACACTCAAATTATTAATAAAATCACATCGTTGTGCACAGATCAATTAGATGAAAAGAGATGTGGGCCTAAACTCCACTGAAAAGGGAAAAGGGGGCTACAATTTTATGAAGAGGGGCTAAGCCAAGGGGGATTAATTCCAAGAGAATATTTTTTTAATATTTTGAAAAGTACAATTTATGGATATTTATTTATCTTAAGTTCCTGAGGGATGGGAATGAGTCACCAAGTGGCTAAATCTATTTCTGAATGTGAAAAGTGTCTAAATATGACCATGAAAATATATGGTTGAGCCTTGGTGTATTTTGGGAGGATTTACTCATTTCCTTCATCAATCATTCATACCATCT
>JZKD02S1749514.1:0-35319 GCA_000966675.3 Picea glauca | reverse complement strand
GTTTATTCTTCCCATGTTTGCCTGAGAAAAGGGGTTGAGGTTTTGGGTAGAAGGTTAAAAGTTAAATCTTGAGGGTCATGATCTGCGTATAAGTTTAGAGCCCTAGCTTATTAGTACGTAGGGTAGAATACCCAACAACAGAAGGACTATTGAGAAGAGAAGGGGCACACTTTCTGGGGTGGGAAAGGCATGTGGGGAATGAGAGGTTGTAGGATAGTTTCAACAGTTGGGCACTTGGGACTGGTCAATTATGATAATTATCATACCCTAGCCTGGAATTAGGAATCATTTTTCCATGGTGGAGTTTAAGCCCCAACTCGATGGTGACCTGTTGATGAAATTTTATGATCAAGAGAGTTTATGGATTGGAGAAACGTCTAAGCTCTGCGTGTAGTAGGTGACTCTTTATAAAAATATAAGTGTCCTTTATGTGATTGTCTAATTTACTATGTACTTATTTTCCTATGTATGATATGGGTTTATTTCCTGTATGATGTTGTATATAATCAATTGGTGTTATTTTTTATAATGTTGTTTGCGCATGTAAGGCATGATGTTATTCAATATTTGTACTTGTTTCACATGTAGAGTATGACATTTATTAAGTATTCATGTTAGTTAATTTTCTAATAATGGTCATGAGTTTCCCAGGCAAGGCTATATTTTTCATGCACACAAGGAAATAATATGTGCGTGCAAGCGGCTAGAATCATTGTGCGTGTAGTGAATCAGTATGTGTGCACAAGGAGAATAGAATTTGCATGCAAAAGTAGAACGGTTGCACATGCAGTAGTAACCATGTGTTTAGAGTGGTTACACTTGCAGTAATACTTGTTTGATATGAATGATTGTTAATGAAGTTGTAGTATGTGTTAATTTTTCTATTATTAATAGTGTCAGAAGAGGAAAAATTGTGTGGCATGATCCAAATTGGAATCCCGCGCATTACCTTATGTGTTTCCACACAGCTTAACATTATAGTGTAGAATCTATACACTAGATTTTTGGAGTGGAATTACTCAACAGTAAGATGGGGATGTTACAAAGTGGTATCAGAGAATTTTGTAAGTGTTGGTAACATGGAACATTACATATTGGCATCATAGCTCCAGTTTCAACACTGAGCCTGTATGGCTTGAGTATCTACTTAAGGAAAAAATTGGACCGGTAAGTGGCCAAATTTGGAATTACAGTGTAGCCATGGTGTGCATAAAATAAGAATGTGCAAGTGTGTGCACCAAATTTTGAAATTGTGGGGTGAGACACTGGAAATGCGCATAAAACAATGTTTCGTAGGTGTGCACACTAAAATTTAGGGATGCGCAGAGAAAAATTGGTGGTGCATGTGTAATATTGATGTGTGGTGTATATGCTAAATATGGGCATCACACATTGGTACATGTTGAATACCAGTGTGTGCACGGGCTTCACAAAGAAGAAAGAAAGAGTAAAAGGGTATTTGGGTGAATTCCAAATGACCATAATTTACTGCACAAGACTCAAAATTGCATAATGGAGCAGTCGATGAGAAATTTTTGGACAAAGGAGTCCAAATTATTCACCAAATTTTTTTGAATTGGAACGTTAAAATTATCCAAGAAATCAAAAGAAAGGATTCAGACAAAATTGCGCAGAGTTTTCATGAAGTTGTCACATGAATTCGTCTAACAAATCTTATTGCTTGCTCATTTTTTCAAAACTAACAACGATTGGATCAAGATAGAATGAGCGTTGAGAAGAAAAAGCATGGAAGATGTGAAGAAAAATTACAACCATGATTATGAATTCAGGGGTTTGTATATCAGTATCGGTATTGATAGTACAAAATCCAATGAGCATAAAGAAGGAAAGGAGGAGTGCATAAAATTGGTAGAAACCATAAAGGGACTGCAAAAATATGTCCAAAGATATAAACTTGATAATGAGAGGCTTAGGAAAGCCAAGGGGAAACAATATGGCTTGAATATAAATTTGATGCAAAGCTTGGACAAAATAGAAAATAAAATGGATAAGGAGATAGAGTCAAGCAAGTTAAGGAGTCACAGGTCTCATCGTAAAAGAAGAGAAACAAGAAGTGTTGATAGGAATCATCACCACTCACCAAAGCATTCATTTAGGAAAGTGCATAGGATCTCAAGTCCATCTCCTGTCGGAAATCATAAGAAAGGGACCGAGGTGGAAGAGCTATAGGGGGAAATGAATAAGATACAACCTCCTACCTTTGATGGTGATCACAAGAAGGATGACGATGCAGAGATCTGGCTATAGGACATGAGAAAGTACTTCTAGCTACATAATTACTCTACGTAGGTAGAAGGGATAATTTTCATCTACCAGCTAAAGGGAAAATCATCAATGTGGTGGGATCATTTTGTGCAAGTGCAACCGATTGATGAGAATAAGGCTACTTGGAGGGAGTTTAAAATGTATTTTCAAAAGAAATACTTAACCAAGTGATACTATGAAAAGAAAATGAAAGAGTTCTTGGATGCAGCACCCCTACCTCATCAAGATCTACGCGACCTCCCAGTCTTAGGATCGTTCTAATATTCCACATGAGTCGGATTGACTCTTCGATTTCCCCACAGGAAATACCACTAAAAAACATGCACAAGTGTGTGTATCCATAGGTCCTTATGCATTATGCATGTGCGAACATACACAATGCGCTAACTCTCACCCTCGTGACCAACAACTATGACCACGAACTTTACCGAAAGGGAATTTCAGACTTCACGACCTCACGAATCCTGATGTAAGTCCCCTTGACTCTTCAATCTCTGAAAACACAAAAGGGATAATGGATATTGACTCCTCCGTCGACTTTTCTCCAATGTGACCTATGATTAAAACCTAGGGCCCAGTCTTTTCGACACCTCATGATTTCTCTTATCGATGTTCACGACTCTCGACATCCGAGTCACAACCCTCTCCACTTACCGAATTTTGAAATAGAGAAATTCAAGGACGTGAGATCCACGAATTGATAAATCGACACTTCTCCTTGAAGCGACTCCACCATATGATTTAACTTCTCAAGGACTTCTGGCCAAATGGCTTGGTGTCCTCCCTTCTGAACTTGACTTCTACGAGTCCATTTTGACCTTCATCTCCCTTTGAACATTTCAAAGGTTCTATCCCTTTTGATCTTCCGTTTGCAACCTCAAGGCTTCCAAAAGGGTCCCTGCACGCACTCCTTACAACAATTTCCAATAACCTTTGCTTATTTGGATCTTCGACTTTGTGCACTCTTTGCAACAACAATCTTTCAATCTTCCTCTTGGGTTGGTAAAATCCAATACCTCACCCAGCCTACGCACACCTTGCATGGCTCTAAGATAACCTTGCACTTTGGTTGATATGAGAACAACGATATCTCTCCTGAATTTTCTGAGATAAAACTCAGAAAGCTTCGTTGACGCACACCTTGCGGACGTTCGATGCACTCCTCACGAGAATTCTCAAGAAGAGAAACAATTGAAACTCATTATTCCTCTCTCACTGACTTCATACATTTAATCATGAAATCATACAGATAACATAGCATTGAAATAAATGCATAATAAAAGAAACAACTATAAACATACCATTCAACATATGTAAACAACAAGCATAATAACACCATGAAAATTGAGTCAAAGCTTCATATATTAACTCAAGTGTTCGTGTACATGGGTTCTGCTCTTCAACTCTCTGCTATAGCTCAACAACTTACATAATTCTCTATTTCTCAATGATAATCATACCATGATACAAGTGAGGGTGTCTATTATTCTGTCTTCCCTCCTACAACTCTAACTATCAAATCATAAGTTAAAATCTATAACTACCTTACATTCAATACACATAAATGCCTCTATATCCAACAAATGAGAGAAATTCTCAAGATCTATTTACAACCTCCAAAACATAAACGTGAATACGCTCCCCTAGCTATTGCATTAATGCTTTTCCATTCAAATTCAAAATATTTCAAAATGTGTGTTGGTGCTTTTCCAACTACCCTCCTCTTTGTGCTTGCTTTGCTAGCTACGTACAATGCTCCTGCATCATACTCCTCTGGCTTTAAAAATTCATGAACTCTTGTTCATGAGTTCCTGCACTGTCTGTCCATGTATTTGGATATCTTCTTCTCTTTCCCAACTGATATCTTCAATCAGGTGTCCCCACTTCACCAAGTATTCAAAGTATGTCTTTCTTCGAGTCTTCTTGCTGACTCTCTGATCAATTATCCTTTCCATCTGTGTATTTTCAGCTACATGCATATGTCTAACCCATTGGAATTCCTTCTGATCCCCTGATCCTTCTACTTCATCTTCTCTATAAGGATACAAATCCATGACATTGAATATCGATGATATTCCAACCCCATATGGTAGTTCAATATCATATGCATTTGCCCTAAATTTCCTTATGACCTTGCACGGTCCGATCTTTTTCATCTTGAGATTATTGTATGTTCCCCTTGGGAACCTTTCCTTCCTCAAATGCGCTAGAATCAAATCACCAACTTCGAATTGAATCTCTTGCCGGTGTTTATCTACTCTACGCTTGTATTCTTGATTGGAACTCTGCAATCGCTCCTTAATTCTGTTGTGAAGCTCCTTCATTCCTGCTGCAAAGTCCTCAGCACTTTCACTCTTGAATTCATCTTGTTCTGAATATTTCAATTCAGAAAATCCTCTTGGTTGCATCCCATATACTATCTGGAATGGGCTCTATCCTGTAATCCTATTTGGTGAATCGTTGTATGCAAATTTTGCTTGTGGAATAATCTGATCCCATTGACTGTGATGTTCAGCTACTGAACTCCTCAAAAAATATCCCAAGCTTCTATTCACTACCTCAGTCTATCCATCCATCTGAGGGTGATATGTTGAGCTAAAAGATAATTTAGTCCCCAGTTTCTTCCATAAGTTCCTCCAGAAATGACCTACAAATTTGGTATCCCTGTCCGATACAATACTCTTGGGTAAGCCGTGAAGTCTAACAACTTCTTTGAAAAACAGATTGGCAACATGTGTTGCGTCATTGGTTTTCTGACATGGAATGAAATGTGCCATTTTAGAAAATCTACCGACTACCACGAAGATTGAGTCACACCCTCTTTGCATCCTTGGTAGTCCTAACACAAAATCCATACTTACCGCATCCCATGGCCTCTCTAGTATCGGTAATGGTTGATATAACCCTGTATTATGTCTCCTCCACTTTGCGTTCTGGCAAATTCTTCATTTATTCATGAGTTTCTTGACATCTGTCCTCATCCCTAGCCAATAATATGTGCCATTTAGTTGCGCAAAAGTCTTATCGTGGCTGAAATGTCCAACCAATCCTCCACTATGATTTTCCTTTAGAAGGTTCTCTCTCATAGAACTCTTCGGAATACACAACTGATTACCCCTAAACAGTGGTCCATCCTGAATCATATATTCAGTCCATTTGCTCCTATCTCTGAGAACTGGATTCTCACATGCTTCATAGGCTTCTTTGAAATCTGCATCATCTTGGTACATTTCCTTGAGGTTATCAAAACCTAAGGTCTTTACTCTGAACTCCCGCAGAATCAAACATTTCCTGCTCAAAGCATCAACAACTTTGTTAGCAGTTCCAGAAATATGTTTTATATCAAACGTAAAATTCTGCATATATTCAACCCATTTTTCATGCTTCTGGTTCAGTTTCTCCTGTCGAGTTATGAATTGTAAAGCATGGTTATCACTATACAAGACAAACTCTTTCGGGACCAAGTAATGTCTCCATTTTTTCAATGCATGTATGACTGCATAAAACTCCTTGTCATACGTGGACTATTTCAGCTTTGCATCATTCAGTTTCTCACTGAAGTATGAAATCAACCTGTTGTCTTGGCTTAAGACTGCTCCAATCGCAAATCCACTTGCGTCACACTTGACTTGAAATGTCTTGCTGAAATCTGGAAAAACCAAAATTGTTTGTCCAGTTATCTTATCCTTCAGTAACTTGAAACTCTTATCTACTTCCTCTGTCCAATGAAAATATTTGTGTCTTTTCTTGACTGTGTCCATCATCGGTGCACATATCGCACTGAAATTTCTAATGAACTTCCTGTAAAAACTAGCCAATCCATGGAAGCTTCGAACTTCAAAGGTACTCTTTGGCGTTGGCCAATATCTGATTGCTTTTACCTTCTCCAGATCCATATTCAACTCATTTTAAGAGATTACGAACCCCAAACAAATGAGCTATGTCTTCATGAAAGATGACTTCTTCAAATTTATCAACAATTTCTCTTGTTGTAACCTTCTCATCACTGCAGCTAAATGCTTCATATGTTCTTCTTCAGTCTTACTAAAGATCAGTATATCATCAAGGTATACGATTACAAACTTTCCTATGAAATATTTCAAGACTGCGTTCATCAGCCTCATGAAAGTACTGGGTGCATTCGTCAAACCAAATGGCATGATAAGCCATTCATACAATCCTTCATTCATCTTGAATGTTGTCTTCCATTCATCACCTTCCCTCATTCTAATCTGATGATATCCACTTTTCAAATCAATGTTTGAAAAAAAATTTGCTCCACTCAAGCAATCCATCAAGTCATCCATCCCGAGTAAAGGAAATCTATACTGGATGGTGATTTTGTTTATAGCTCTCGAGTCCGTACACATTCTCCATCCACCATCTTTCTTTGGGCTTAACACTGTAGGTACAACGCATGGACTCAAACTTTCTCTAACCAATCCTTTGTCCATCAAATCCTGGACTTTCTTCTTAACTTCTTCATTTTCCTGTGGCATCAATCTGTACACTACTTTGTTTGGTAAACTCACTTTAGGTATAAGATCAATGTGATGGCTTATGCCTCTGATAGGTGGCAACGAACAAGGTAATTCGTCCACTACGATATCAACAAAATCCTCTAGTAGTTCCTGAATTTCCTTAGGCAGATCATCTATCTTGGTACTGGTTAAGATGACTCTAGGTTTTCTTACCACCGCAAACTTCATGTCTTCTTCTTTCTTGACTTCATCAAGAAGTCCCTTCCTACTCATGAGAAGTATAATATTGATGGCTTCTGCTTTTACCTCATTGTCTCTAATTGGCAGTAACATATGTGTTCTACCATTTTTCTTCAAGGTGTATGTGTTCTTTCTCCCATCATGAACAACATTCCTATCATACTTCCACGGTCTTCCCAATAAAAGGTGACAGACATCCATGGGAATAACATCACACAAAATTTCATCCTTATATCCCCCTATCTTAAATTCAACTAGACATTGTTTAGTGGCAGTTACCTGATGTCCCTTTTGGAACCATGAGACTTTGTATGGGCTTGGATGTGCAACAGTCTCCAATTCCATCTTCTCCACCATTTCTGTGTATAATAGATTGTTTGTGCTTCCACTATCCACTATTACCTTGCATACCCTGTATTTTGTTTTGCAAGCAATTCGAAACAGACTGCTTCTTTGAGCTAGGTTCTCTGCCTCTTTCTCTGGCTTCAAGAGAACTTTTCACATCATCAAGGATCTTCCGCCCTCAATGTCTTCTGCCTCAACATTCCACCCTTGAGCTTCAGAAATGTGAGTTTCACCACCCTCTTTCTTCCTATCTGGACACTCATAGGATTTGTGTCCGATTTTTCCACAGATAAATCACTTCACTTCACCTCTTCTGCCTCTTCCTCTTCCTCTAGTTCTAGGAAAAGTATTTCAGTCAGCATATTGTCTCTCTTGTGAGCTTCCTCCTCATTCAGGGTGAGTATGAGGTTTCTTTTCTTCCTCCTTTGGTTTTTGAGTCCTGTACTGGACAATTGCTTTGCCTCTGCTCTGAATTTGACCTCTGGCTCTTTGACCTTGCTTTCGGGCCAATTTTTCTTCAGCCTTCAAAGCCATTTGATAATAATCTTCTACGTTCCTTATCATCATCATTATCATCTCATCTTGAATGTCATATCTTAGGCCATTCATGTATCTGGAAACCTTTTCATCATCACTTTCTCGATGACCTACTCTGATGTTCATCCTGTAGAACTCTCCAATGTATTCTTTCACTATCATCATCTTTTGTCTCAAATTCTGCATTCTTCGAAACAAATTAATTTGGTAATCCCTGGGTATAAACTTGTCTTTCATTTTTGCAACCATCCTATCCTAGTTTTTGATTCTTTGTTTGCCTTTGCAATGCTTGTCAACCTGCAGTTCATCCCACCACAGTGTTGCATGCCCTTTTAGTCTAGTGATGACATGTTTAATCTTCTTATCCTCCTCGACATCCTCATAGTCGAAGTATTTGTTTAGAGTTCTAAACCAATCTAGTAGTTCTTCAACGTCTAAGTTGCCTTCATACATCGGGATGTCCATCTTTTCTCTGGCTCCGATTCTTGCAACAACTCTGAATAGACGTTCTTCTGCAGTATCTTCGGTTGTGACTTCTTCTTTAGCTCCAGCCTCATTTTCACTTTCGACTTCACTGACATCTCCAACGTCAACTGTCTGTATCTGTGTTGTTTCCATAGCCTCCAATCGAGCACATAGCTCTCTCATTTCCATTTCCATAGCTGGATCAGGCATTGGTCTCTCTCTCCTTCTTGGTGACATTGTTTCAATCTATTCCCCATAGAAAACAAAAAGAAAAGCTGAAGGCTATGATCTGATACCACTCTGATGCAATATCCCTACCTTAGCAAGATCTGCATGACCTCCTGGTCTTAGGATCGTTATAATATTCCACCTAAGTCGGATTGATTCTTTGATTTCCCCACAGGAAATCCCACTAAAACACACGCACAAGTGTGTGTATCCACAAGTCCTTATGAGTTATGCCTGTGTGAACATACACAAGGTGCTAAATCTCACCCTCATGACCAACAACTATGACCATGACCTTTACTGAAAGGGAAGTTCAGACTTTGTGACCTCATGAATCATGATGTAAGTCCCCTTGACTCTTCAATCTCCAAAAACCTGAAAGGGCTAACGGATCTTGACTCCTCCCTTGAATTTTCTCTGATGTGACCTCTGATTAAAACCTGGGGCCCAGTCTTTTTGGCACCTTAGGATTTATCTTATCGACGTTCACGACTCTCGACATCCGAGTCACAACCCTCTCCACTTCCCAAATTCTAAAATGGCGAAATTCAAGGACATGAGATCCACAACTCTCGGTAAATCGACACTTCTCCTTGAAGCGGCTCGACTGTCCAATTTAACTTCTCAAGCACTTCTGGCCAAATGGATTGGTGTCCTCCCTTCTGAAATTGACTTTTGCGAGCCAATTTCGACCTCTGTCTCCCTTTGAACACTTCAAATTTTCTATCCCTTATGATCTTTCACTTGCAACCTCAAGGCTTCCAAAAGGGTCTCTGCATGCACTCCTTGCGATAATTTCTAATAACCTCTGGTTATTTGGATCTTCGACTCTATGCACTCTTTGCAACAACAATATTTCAATCTTCCTCTTCTATTGGTAAAATCCAAGACCTCACCCAGCCTGTGCACACCTTGCATGACTCTGAGCTAACCTTGCACTTCGGTTGATATGAGAATAGCGATATCTCTCCTAAATTTTCTGAGATAAAACTCAGAAAGCTTCGTTGACGCACACCTTGCAGACATTCGCTTCACTCCTCCCAGGAATTATCAGGAAGAGAAACAATTGAAACTCATTCTTCCTCTCTCATAGACTTCATACATTTAATCATGAAATCATACAGATAACACAGCATTGAAATAAATGCATAATCAAAGAAACAATTGTAAACATACCATTCAACAAGTGTAAACAACAAGCATAATAACACCATGACAATTGAGTCAAAGATTCATATATTAACTCAAGTGTTCCAGTACATGGGTTCTTCTCTACAACTCTCTACTACAGCTCAACAACTTACATAATTCTCCATTTCTCAATGATAATCATACCATGATACAAGTGAGGGTGTCTATTATTCTATCTTCCCTCCTACAACTCTAACTATCAAATCAAAAGTTAAAAGCTATAACTACCTTACATTCAATACACATAAATGCTTCCATATCCGACAGATGAGAGAAATTCTCAAGATCTATTTACAACCTCCAAAACATAAATGTGAATACGCTCCCCTAGCTATTACATTAATTCTTTTCCATTCAAATTCAAAACATTTCAAAATGTGTGTTGGTGCTTTTCCAGTTTTCCTCCTCTTTGTGCTTGCTTTGCTAGTTTGTACGATGCTCCTGCATCATTCTTTGAACTCAATCTTGGGAGTATGAAAATAGATGAGCATGAAAGAAGATTCTTAGAGCTACTAAAATATGTTGCATTCATCAAGGATGAGCAAGTTAAAATTTAGAGGTACCTGAGTGGGATACCATCATTTATTAGTGATAAGATACAATATGATGACCCCAAGACATTGGAGAAAAACATAAGGTGAGATAAATTTCTCTATGATCAAAAAAGGGAAGATCAACTTTCCAAAAGGCTTGGGAAGACAAGAAGAGAAGCAATATAGAACAGAGGAAGAAGGGGACTAAGCCACCATTTTTAAGAAATATTTCTCAAGGACAACCAACTCCCAAGGAGCCAAGAATGACTGATACAATGGGAAAATATCAAGGCAACCACCTATTCAATGTTGGGTTTGTGGGAGAGACCCATGTATAGATATTTCCCTCACAGAGGTGAAAAAGTGAGGATTGTTCAGAAGGTACAACAAGCTATGATAGTTGAAGATATGGGAAGAAATGTACCAAGGATATACACAACCCTGGATAAAAAATAATCTTAGTTTCAGTTACACATGATTGAAGTGGAAGGTAAGATTAATGACCAACCCATTTATAATTTAATTGATTTAGGAGCTAGACATATTTTTCTATATCCTAAGATGGTGGGAAGATTCCAATTGCCAAGAAACAAGCTTGGAAAACCTTGGTTGGTGCACTTAGTTGCAAGGAAAAAAAGGAAAATTAATGAGATTGTTAAGGCATGTCCAATGGATATGAATGGGATGAGCACAAAAGTTGATTTGAATATCATACCTTTAGGATCTTATGATTTCCTCATTGGTATGGATTGGTTGGACCAACATCATGTTGTTCTAGACTGTTACAATAAGGAATTTACTTACTTGGATGAGGAAGGAAACTTAAGAGTAGTTCAAGGAATTTCAAGAGCTGTAACTATCAGAGAAGTTTTAGCCTTGCAATTGAAGAAAATCTACAGGAAAGAATGTCAAGTATTTGTAGCACACATGGAGGAGGCACCTAAGGATAAAGTTTCAAATGTTGAACATTGTGTAGTACTAAAAGAATTTGTAGATGTATTTAAAGAAATACCAAGGTTTCCACTAAAAAGAGATATTGATTTCTCTATAAATATCATGCATGGAGCATCCCCCGTATCCAAGACTCCTTATAGGATGAGTACACTAGAGATGAAGGAATTAAATATGCAACTTGAAGAGATTTTGAAGAATGGGCATATACACCCAAGTGTGTCACCTTGGGGTGCACCAATATTGTTTTTGAAGAAGAATGATGATACGTTGAGGCTTTGTATTGACTTTAGGCAGTTGAACAAAGTGACAATAAAGAACATGTATCCTTTTCCAAGGATAGATGACCTCTTTGACCAACTAAGGGGCACACGTATATTTTCAAATATTGATCTCAAATCTAGATATCACCAAGTGAGAATTAAAGAAGAAGATGTCATGAAGACAACCTTCAGAACAAGGTATGACCATTACAATTTCACGCTGGTGACATTTGGATTGTCAAATGCACCAACTATCTTTATGTGTTTAATGAATGGAATTTTCAGAAATTACTTAGATAAGTTTGTCATTGTATTTCTAGATGACATACTTATTTACTCAAATTCTAAAGAACAACATGAGAAACACTTGAGGATGTTGATTCAAGTATTGAGAGAACATCAATTGTATGCAAAGTTGATCAAGCGCTCCTTCTACCAGAGGTAGATTCATTACTTGGGTCATATCATATTAGTGGAACGGATAGTTGTCGACCTAGAGAAGATAAAATCCATTGAAGGATGGAAAACACCAAGGAATATCACAAAGGTGAGATCTTTCATTGGACTTGTAGGGTACTACAGAAGGTTTATTGAAGGGTTCTCAAAGATTTCACACCCAATGACATCCTTGCAAAATAAAGGTGTGTGATTTGAATGGACTCTAGATTGTGTAAGGAGTATTTAGCACTTGAAGAATTTATTGACCAGTGCACCAATACTAAGGATTGTTGATCCTAATGAAAACTTCATTGTATGCATTGATGCATGCAAGTAAGGGCTCGGTGGAGTCCTTAGTCAAAATGGGCATGTGGTGTGCTACGAATCAAGGAAATTAAAAGAGCATGAAATAAATTATGCTACTCATGATTTGGAGTTGGAAGTCATAGTGCATGCCTTGAAGATGTGGAGACACTATCTTATGGGTAAAATATTTTAGTTGATAACATACCATAGTGGTCTAAGATATTGGTTTGGACATCCAAGTTTAAATGTTAGACAAACAAGATGGTTATAATTCCTTAGCGAGTATGACTTTGATACCAAGCATATCAAAGGAAAATAGAACAAGGTGGTTGATGCACTCAGCAGGAGGGTGCATGAGATGCATACTACAATCATTATCATGTACAAATCATATTTGAGTGACAAAATTTTAGAGGTTGCCAAATCACATCAAAACTATGTGGAAATAAAGGAAAATTTATAGCAAGGTAAATTGCAATAGAAATTTGAAGGTTATGAGATAAAAGAGGATGGAATCCTCATGTATAGGTGCATAGTTTATGTGCCAAATGTTCAAGAGTTGAAAAATATGTTATTTTTAGAGATGCATAAAGTTCCTTGTGTTGGGAACCCAAGCTACCAGAAGACAATTGCAGTGGTAAAAAAACAATACTATTAGCCAAGCATGAGAAAGGAGGTTGTTGATTTTATTGCTAGATTCCTTGAATGTCAAAAGGTCAAGGCTCAACACAGACACCTAGCTGGTTTTCTACAACCCTTTCCCATTCCTAAGTGGAAATGGGAAGTTGTAACCATGGATTTCATTACTAAGCTGCCTAGAACTGCTAAGAAACATGAAATTATTATGGTAGTGGTGAACAAGCTTACTAAAGATACCCATTTTATTCCAATGAAGTCAACTCAAAAGGAAACCAACATTGTTGATATATACATGAGATAAATTACTAGGTTGCATGGTGTACCTAAGACAATTGTGTTTGACAGAGATCCCAAGTTCACATTGAATTTTTGGAAGGGACTACTCAAAGGATTTGGGACAAATCTAAACTTTAGCACACCATACCACCATGAGTCATATGGACAAATAGAGAGGGTAAATCAGGTGATTGAAGATATGGTTATGATGTATGTGATGGATAAACCATCAAAATGGGAAGACTACCTACACTTGGTAAATTTTTCTTACAACAACGGGTATCAAGCATCTTTAAAGATGAGACCATTTGAGACACTTTATGGTAGAAAGTGAAACACACCAGTGAATTGGGATAACCCAACAGATAGAGTCATGGTTGGGCCAGATATGCTCAGGAAAGAAAAGAGAATATGGTGAAGATAAGGAAGAATTTGAAGGTTGCCCAAGACATGAATAAAAATTTCACAGATAAAGGCAAAACCCAGAGAGAATTTAAAGTGGGTGACCACATTTTTTTGAAAGTGAAAGCTAGGAAGAATTCACTTAAGTTGGGAAGTTGTTTAAATCTAGGAGTGCACTATTGTGGGACATTTGAAATCCTAGAGAGGCTTGGTCATGTTGCATACATGTTTGCACTTCCTACATCCATATGAATCCATAATGTGTTTCATGTATCATTGCTTAAAAAGTATGTTCCTGATACTAATCATGTCATTGATTGGAATGTGATTCAGGTGGATCTAGAAGGTGATTTTCAAGTACGTCTGATTTTCTTATTGAACCAGAAAATAAAATAGCTATGGAATCAATCCATGGGGCTAGTAAAGGTTCGATGGACTTGGTACTATTATAAAATCAGGATCGCGGAGCAATAAAATAAAACAAATGAAAAAATAAAACACAAAACATACACAATACAATAGAGACAAAGATATATGTGATTCACCTAGTGTGGGCTACGTCCACCAGAGAAATTGCCAGGTCCTTCCTTTATTATTATCCAACAAATGAAGGGATACAACCTACAACACACCCACTATAACTTCCTCTTCTTTCTCTCAGAGTCTCCTCACTTAGAACACAATATTCACAATGATAATAGCTACAATTCATTTCCCTCATAAAATAGGGTTTCCTTCTAGGGAAAAAAAATCCCTAACATAACTTCTATTATCAGATCTGTGAACTTATAATGAACGATCCATATTTACTATGAAATTAAAATATACATTTACAAGGAAAATTTTCCTTTGGGGGCTTCTCCCTCGAACCCTCGTTGGGGGCTTGCTCTCCCCCAGTCCCCCGAACCCCCCAGGCCGGGAAATCCCCCCTTGAAACCCCCCACATGGAGTGGTGTACATTGTTTTGGGGTGTACAGTCTTCATGGGGTATAAACACGATTGAAAACAAAGACCTATGAAACAGTAAGATAATCAGGCTCCACAACCAAAACCTTTCTTTTTCCTTTTCTACTCTAGTGATTTGTCTATTTTGCCTCTTCTCCACTCCCTTTGTTGAATCTCAATTCCACATGCTTCACTCACCCACATGTAGCCTACGTGGAGGAGTGTACATTCTTCCGGGGTGTAAAGTATTCATGGGGTATAAAAATGGCTGAAAACAAAAGGCCTCTGAATCAGGAAGATAATTAGGCTCCATAACCAACAATCTCCCACATGGATATTGATCTCAACAACTCCATCATTGTTGTATCTTCTAGACTATGATCCTTCTTGGACCTGGAAAATTTCTCATCTTCACCTTAATGCTTGAAGACCAACTGAAACTAATAAGGAATTATGTTTCTCCCTTGTTACTCCCTTTGTTAATATGTCTGCAAGATTATGGCTAGTGTGTATCTTTTCCAACTTCAAATTTCCATCTTCCAAGACGGATCATATGAAATGGTACCTCAAATGTATATGCTTAGTATTTTAATGGAAGGATGGGTTATTTTCAAGATGAATGACACTCTCATTGTCACAGTACAACTTGCTATTCTCTTGCTTCTTTCACAATTCCTCCATAAACCTTTGTAACCAAATCATTTCTTTACTAGACTCTATAGAAACAACATACTCTGCTTATGTTGTTGAAAGTGAAACAACCTTTTGTATTTTCAAAATCCAACTTACTGATGTTCAACCTATAGTAAAAACATACCCTATGGTGCTCCTCCTACTATCTTTATCACCCGCCATATCCGAATCAACACATCCCTGTAGAACAATGTCTGAACCTTCAAAACATAATTCATGAGTAGCAGTACCTCTCAAATACCTAAGAATCCAATTTAGTTCCTCCCAATGTTCTTTACCTAGATTGTTCATATACCTCCTCACAACTCCCACTCTATGTGCAATATCTGGTCTTGTGCAAACCATCACATACATCAAGCTGCCAATTGTTGATGAATAAGGGACCCTAAACATGTATTATATCTCCTCATGTGCTTAGGACACATTTCCTTATTTAATTTGAAATTACTAGCCAAAGATGTACTAACTAGTTTTTCATTATGCATTCTAAACATCTCCATCACCTTCTCTATGTACTCTCCCTGAAACAATGTCAATTTGTGATTTTTCCTCTCTCTTGTTATTCTCATACCAAGGATTTTTTGTGTAGCACCCAAATAATTCATCGCAAATGAATTATATAATTTCTTCTTGATCACATTCATATCCTCCATATAAGACCCTGCAAGAAGCATTTCATCTACATACAATAACAAGATAATATAGCTTCCATTTTCTAGCCTTTTAAAATAAACACAGTGATCAAAATGGCACCTATTATAACCTTGTTCTATCATAAACTTGTCAAACTTCAAATACCACTGCCTTGGATCTTGATTTAGGCCATACAAGCTCTTCTTCAACCTGCATACTAAATTATCCTTCCCTTTGACCTCATACCCCTATGGTTGTTGCATATAAATCTCTTCCTCCAAATCCCCATGGAGAAAAGCTATTTTTACATCTAATTGTTCAAGATGAAAATATTCTACTACCACAAGACTTAAAATAGTCCTAATTGAAGTCATTTTAACAACAGGAGAAAATATTTCATCAAAATCTATACCTTTCTTTTGTGCAAACCCCTTTACAACAAGTCTATCCCTGTGTCACTTTTTTCCTCCATCTTCTTCCTTCAACTTGTAAACCCATTTATTTTGCAATGCTCTTTTTCTTGCAAGAAACTGAACCAAGTCCCAAGTTTGGTTATTTACCGAGGAATCCATTTCCTATTTCATGCCTTTCTCCCACTACTTTTTGGTGTCTACCTGCATTGCCTCTTCACATTCTGGTTCACCAGAATTAGTCAACAATAAATAATACAATGAAGGAGAGTATCGTTCAGGGGGTCTACTTAACCTGGTAGATCTTCTAAAAACACTTGCAGGAGTCTGAGGTACCTTCTGCTCCTATTGTTGTGCATTTTTATTTTCTGGTAACTTTGGAATTTTTTTTTTAGTGATCTCATCAAGCATTGTGTATTTTGGTTTTTCTTTTTCTTGTATCTTTCTTTTCAACCGATCTTTGTACATGGCCTTATCATTGAATATGACATCTCTACTCCTAATTATTTTTTTATTTTCATAATCCCATAAGAGATAACCAAAATCATTAACATTGTATCCAATAAAGGTACACTTATTGGATTTTGCCTCAAGATTTGTTCTATTTTCTTTATCAATATGGACAAATTCTTCACAACCGAAAGTATTCAAAAAGAATAGTTTACCTTTTTACCTTTCCAGGCATCCTCTAGAATTCCACCATTCAAAGAGCTTGAAGGTCCTATGTTTATTAAGTAAACAACAATATCTACAACATATGCTTAGAACTGTAAGGGAAAACCAACATGCAATCTCATACTCCTTGCACGCTCCATGATTGTCCTATTCATCCTTTCTGACACACCATTTTATTGTGGTGTTCCTAAAACTGTCTTGTATGGTATGAACAGTAATCATCAAACTCCTTGCTGCAATATTCACCTCCATTTTCTAATATGAGACACTTCAACCTTTTTCCTGTTTCATTATCAACCAAAGCTTTCCATATCTTAAAAGTATCAAAAACATCATATTTTTTTCAAATGCAATAAACCCAAGATTTTCTAGTTGCATCAGCAATAAAAGTAACATAATAATGAGATCCACCAAGATATGATACATGATTTGGTCCCCATACATCTGTATGCACAAGCTCTAACCTTTCACTCTTCTTTAATTTTTCAACTCTGAGAAATATGACTCTCTTCTATTTTCCATAAACACAATGCTCACACAAATCCAAATCAATTTGTTTAAGATCTAGTAAAAAAATTCTTTTGTGAAGTATCTGCATCCCCTTCTCACTCATGTGTCCAAGCCTATGATTCCATAGTGTTGTATCCTCTCCTGTAGAAGATAAATATATAGAAGAGTCAGTATTACCAGTACATAAATACAATGTACCTACCTTCTATCCTTTTTCTATCACTAGTGACCCTTTGGTGACCTTCCACACTTTATCTGTAAATATGGATATACAGCCTTCACTTTACAACTTCCCTATTGAAATTAGATTTTTCTTTAGATCTGGAACATGTCTTACCTCTTTCAACAACCATTGGTTTCCATTCCTTTGCTTTATTTTTACCTTTCCCATTCCAACAATTTTGCATGGTGCATCATCACCCAAATGAACCTGTCCAAAATCACCTTGAATATAATCTAGAAAATGTTTCCTATGGGATGTGGCCTGAAATGAATCCCCTAAATATACTACCCAAGACTCATAAATGTTATCTACAGAAAGAATCAAAGCATCTTGTAACACATCACCTGTTACATTTGCTTCTTGATTTTTCTCCTGTTGTCCATCTCTTTGTTTCTTTGGAGCTCTACAGTCTTTCTTCAGATGTCCTTTCTTCCCACAATTCCAGCACTCTATCTTTCCAAGTCTCGATTTGGATCTTCCCTTCCTATCATTCCCATGGTTCCCTGAGGCCTTTAATCTATCCTTTTGTCTTCCCCTGTTCTCCATGTTTAATCCATTTCTTGATGTCTCACCTATGCTTTTCTATCGCATTTCCGCACTAAGGATAACACCAACAACATCATCAAATTTTAAAGTATTTGAACCAGAGACATAGTTACTTACAACCATGACCAAGCCATTCCAATTTTTTGGCAATGAGCATAAGATTAGAAGAGCCTTGACCTCATCATCAAAGTCCACTTTTATAGAACTTAGCTGATTAGTAGTTGTATTAAATTCATTTAAATGATCTACAACAGACCCACCTTCTGACATCTTCATATTAAATAATATATTCATTAGAAATACCTTATTGGATGTCTATGGTTTTTCATATAGTTTAGCCAATGTGTCCATCAACTCCTTCATTGTTTTTTCTTTAGAAATATTGAAATCCACCGACGTTGTCAGGATCAAACGTATCATTCCTAGTGCCTTTATGTCAAGAACCTCCCATTATTCATCCTTCATGGCCTCCAACTTCTTTGTTATTCCACCCAATGGTAGGAATAGAGCCTTCTGATATAAATAATCTTCCATCTGCATCTTCCATAACTGGTAGTTTTGGTCGTTAAATTTCTCGACCCTAAATTTTCCATCTTCCACCATTGCTCCCAATCGAACCAGGAACCCTCTTTTCTCGCGAGTTACCTTTCTCTTTGATACTAGTTGTTAGAAAAACATAAACAAATGCGGAAATAAAACACATAAGATACACAATATAATAGAGACACATATATATGTGGTTGAACCAGTGTGGGCTATAGCCACCAGAGAAATTGTCAAGTCCTTCCTTTATTATTATCTAGCAAATGAAGGGATACAACCTACAACACACCCGATGTAAATTATTTTTCTTTCTCTCATGGTATCCTCACTCAAAATACAATATTTGCAATGATACATAGCTGCACTAAATTTCCCTCATAAAAGAGGGTTTTCTTCTAGGGAAAAACAAAGCCCTAACATAAATTCTATCGTCAGATCTGCAACCTTATAATGAACGATCCATATTTACTATGAAATTACAATATACATTTACAAGGCAATTTTTCCTTTGGGGGCTTTGCCCCTGAACCCTTGTAGGGGGGGTAACCCCCCCTGCACTCCCCTGTGTGGAAGAGTGTACATTCGTCTGGGGTGTAAAGTCTTCATGGGGTATAAACACGGCTGAAAACAAAAGGCCTCTGAATCAGGAAGATAATCAGGCTCCACAACCAACAGGTACGCTCCTGAAGATGCAACTTGGGAGTGAGAGGATGTTATGTAGGCATAGTACCCACACCTTTTTGAATACTTTTGAAGTTTTTTGTATTTACATGTGTATATAATGAACTAAGGGCAATGCATAAATAAGATAGAGGGGAATGTAATACCCCTAATCCGAACCCCACTTGTAAATGAAAATGTAAATGTACATATAGGTTGGTGAGTCGTTGGCACCAAGTTTTAGTCCAGTTTTGCATACACCTGAGTAGTGCATGAGTATTGTTTACCAAAGAAAGAGCGCACAGATTCCACAGTGTTGTATGCACCTGAGTAAGCGCATGTGGATTACCATGAAGTGTGCATCGGACCGATATATATGTGTGTGTGTGTGTATTTGAGGTTGGAGAGCCTAAGTGGTTATTGGGTTAGTGAGTCGGGATGAAAAAAATGTCAGTGCAGCTATCCTTGTAAAATGAAATCACACTCAAATTATTAATAAAATCACATCGGTGTGCGTAGACCAATTAGACAAAGAGAGACGGGGGGATAAAATTTTATGAAGAGGGGCTAAGCTAAGGGGATTAAGTCCAATGGAATATTTTATTAATATTTCTAAAAAAAGTATAATTTATTGATATTTATTTATTCTAAGTTCCTGAGGGATGGGAATGAACCACTAAGTGGCTAAATATAATTTTGAAGGTGACAAGTGTCCAGTTATGACCATGCAAATATATGGTTGAAACTTAGTGTTTTTTGGGAGGATTTACTCATTTCCTTCATCAATCATTCAAATCGTCTAAAATTTGGAATTCCAGTACCTTACCTGCAGAGAAAATCTTGGAAATGGGTTTCCATCTAGTAACCATAGGTTTTTCTATCGAAGAGGCAGGTTGTCAGGCCCATGAGCATTCTCTTCGAGTGAGAGTTTTTCTCTCAAAGAGGCAGGTTTTCAAGCCTGTGAGCATTCTATCCATGTGAGATATTTGGTGTTGAAGAGGAAGGTTTTCAGGCTCGTGATCATTCTCTCCATGTGAGAGATTTGTTGGGAAATGTTCCCTAGTGCGTTGGTAATTATTTACAAGGATCTGATACTTCATGTCTGGCCCATTGTTAAAGCGCTGGAAAGGGAAGTGGGGCAGTTGAGGGACTGTTGAGAAGAGAAGAGGCACACTTCCTAGGGTGGGACAAACATGTGGGTAATGAGAGACTGTAGGCTAGTTGCAGCAGTTGGGCACCTGGAACTGAGAAATTATTTTGATTATCAAAACTTAGCCTAACATTAGGAATCCTTTTTCCCTAGTGGAGTTTAATCCCCAACTCGGTGGTGACCTGTTGCTGAAATTTTATGAGCAACAAAGTCAATGGATGGGAGGAAAATCTAATCTCTATGCACAGTTGGTGACTCTTTATAAAAATATAAGTGTTCCTTATGTGCTTGTTTAATTTACTATGTGCTTATTTACCTATGTTTTATATGGTTTTATTTACTGTATGATGTTGGATATAATCAATTGTCGTTATTTTTTATCATGTTGTTTGCACATGTAAATCATGATGTTGTTATTCAATATTTGTTGTCGCACATGCAAAGTATGACAATTATTAAGTATTCATGTTAATTAATTTTGTAATAATGGTCATGATTTTCTAAGGTAAGGATATATTTTTCATGCGCACATGGAAATAATCTATGTGCACAAGAGGCTAGAATCATTGTGCGTGCAGGGAAGCAGTGTGCATGCACAAGGAGAACATAATTTGCATGTGGCGCCAGAATGGTTGCACGCACAATAGTAACCATGTGTTCATAGTGGTTACATGTGCAATAATACTTGTGTGCTATGAATGATTGTGTCTGCATTTGTATTATGTGTTAATTCCATTTTTATAACTAGTGCCAAAAGAGGAAAATTTGTGTGGTGCGATCCAACTTGGAATCGCGTGTGTTACCCTGCGTGTTTCTGCGTAGATTAACGTTATAGTGTAGAATATGCGCACTAGATTTTTGGAGTGGCATTGCTCAGTAGTAATATGGGGATGCTACAAAGTGGTATCCGAGAATTTTGTAAGTGTTGGTAATGGGGTACATTACAGGAACCAAACTTCCCTCTTGAACCTCTAAATTATGCAAGAAAATGTGCTCTTTAATGACATCAGTCATCTTCTTTTGAGTTGGTTGTAACCTATACTACTCAAATCAATTTTATAGGTTGATATATGGATTCTCCTCCTCAATACCTTTCCAATGACAATTTTTTTTCTTAAATATGAGCTCCAAGATGAAAGTTATGGTTTGTGGAAGTTTTAAATTTTTTCTCATGTTTATCTATTATTGCTACAGGTGTATTGTTTTAGTTGTAGCTTCCTCATACAAGCTTTGTTTTTCACTCATAATTTCTCGTTGGAAAATTCTCATCGAGCTCTTTAATTTTAAGTAGCAACGTCTTTGTGTACCAATGGTATACATAGTTATCTCGATTTCGACTACATGAAAATGTCGTTTTAGGCCCTCAAAATGCCTCCACAAGTTGATGACCTTCAAATTCTTAGAAAACCGATTGATTTGCTATTGTAACAATTTGTTAGTATGAACTATGATTGTCATTGGAAATTTTCCTTCCCTTTCCTAATTCTCTTCTTCCTTTTGGAAACCCTTGCATTTGCAAGTTCTATATCATTCACCCTTATTTAGCACATGAAAACTCTATATCGCCCACCAATATTCCACACACACCACAAGTTTCACATAT
This sequence comes from Picea glauca, assembly GCA_000966675.3. Taxonomy (NCBI): domain Eukaryota; kingdom Viridiplantae; phylum Streptophyta; class Pinopsida; order Pinales; family Pinaceae; genus Picea; species Picea glauca. The sequence continues at coordinate 13,147 of JZKD02S1749514.1, read as the reverse complement.
CGCAACGCCAATATTTATCCCACATACCACACACCAATATTCCACACACACCACAAGTTTCACATCACGCAACACCAATATTTAGTGCACATATTGTGCACCAATATTTTGTGCGTACCACAAGTTTTTCACCACACAATGCCAATATTTAGCGCACATGCCAAGCACCAATATTCCACGTGCACCATGCAACACCAATATTTAGCGCACATACCGTGCACCAATATTCCATGTGAACCACAAGTTTCACACTAAGCAACATCAATATTTAGCACACACAAGTATTTTCTACATCGATACACTATCTACACATTGTATCTGGGAAAAATGTATTTTGCACACTTAGAGGATTTTCCATGTTTCCAAATCGCAGTCATCGCAACTATCGTGCAAATTATCAGCCCACCTATCTATTCAAAATTCAATTGCTTGGAAACCAAGACAATCCCCCCCCCATAAGCGACCATTTTGAGTGCAGTTTCAACTTGAATTAGCTCAAAAAAATGGGGATTTCACTCAGGTTCTATTGTTTCTTGCACAAATTCAACACGAATCAAACTATGAGACAAATAAATTGTCAAATTCATGTTGATATATGGCCCATATAAGTCTAGTTTTGAACCTTAAGCTCTGATACCAATCTGTAATGTTTCACGTCTTAACTGAGGAACATTACTAGTGGAATACACATAAGCTTATAACTAGCATACCATGTATTTTACCAGCTATAGGAAAACACACAGATTTAACCATTTACATGTCACTATTTAAATGTAGCTACAACATGCTAACTAAAATGAATGTAGCTAATAAATTCACCACAAAAACATACAATTCATTCTCATACACAGAGTAAAACAAACAACAATTAAACTCATAAAATAAATCAGAAAAGCAAATAAAAAAACATCTTTTTAAAATAGTTGTGCAACTAGTTGCTTGCGATAGATGTTCCAATCAACCTTAGAATTGTTGTTCTATTTCTCAAAAAAAATTCACCCCCGATATGGGGCTAATAATCAACAAAAGAGGGTGTCTCTCACTATCCACTCACAATTCAGATAACCCCACAACCCACTTGCATTCTCCTACAACTATCTCGAATTTCCTCCAGCTCTCTTCTTCTCGAATTTCCCAACCCAAGGAATGTAATCCTTCATTTCTCTCAGTCCCTTGGGTGTCCCATTCATTTTTTAGGTTCCCTCTAGGGATGATTTTAGGGGCTAAATTTTTCTCATGCTAATTTTCCATGGTTTTTCCAAAAATGAGATTCACTATTTTAAAAATGATTTGCCCAAATTGTATAGGATAAAATTATATTACCTTAAAAATAGCAAAAAATTTATAAAAACTATATAAAATACTTAGAAATTTGAATATTTTTACAAAAATATCACCAAACATTTATAGCTGACATATGAAGGATTAGTAAGATTCACTAAGGTTTCTACTTTTTAAAATAAATTTCCATCCTTAAAATCATCCTCGATTCCCTCTGGCACAGATAAAAAAGAATCTCACTACTGGGAATTCAGGAACTAATTGATAGGAAAACTACCAAGAAAACAACAACAAGAAGCTTGTTGCTCGAGTGCAACTCACACAAAAAGTTCACTCTTCCAGCCCGACAACCTGGTTCTTCTGCAATCCTGAAAACTTTCTTCTTCAATCTTCACAGCTCCAAATATTCCTGAATATTCCCACCATTGTTTCTTTAGCTATAATGCACTTATGTTCTCTTCTTTCTCTCATGCAAAAACATGACCATCTAAAACTGCCCCTTCTGATCATACAAATTTCCTCTCTTTTCCTATTTTGTTGACTCACACTCATCCAAAAAATGATTTTACATTAACTGCATGCTCCAAATAACTATGGGATGTGACTCCTCACACCCTCCCTCTTACATATATTCAATAATTGGGTTCTTTCACACTTAAGATAAAATCAGAAGGTTCACTCAAAATAATTAAAAACATGAAAAGGATTTTGGGAATTAAATTTGTGAATAAAAATCCCCTTTCTAGACCCCTCCTCTCTTCTGGAAAAATTATCCCCCATAAATGTTCATATCCCCCAACAGTTGGCATCATATTTTATTTACTAAAATTCAGAAATACAATTTTCATATACATCACTTGTCCACAACCATACATTATATCTACAATATGCATTAATTAAATTGGGGATTATAGTGGGGATGTTACACACGATCCAATCAACTATGGCTTACTCAATGTAGTTAGGGTTTATCTCTATAGTTTCTAAGTGATCTACACGCTCCAAGGTGTTCAACATAGGTGGAAACTATGGTTGAAGAAATTCCACCAATTAAGATAGGGTGTAAGCCAAGGAAGGGTGGAAGGTTCGATTTAAATGAATTCTCACCCATAACCTTGCTGATAATGTAAGATCCATATTAGAGTGGATTGAGATTCATGTTGGGTTAATTGAGTCTCTCTTTCTACAAGTGAAAATATGCCTTGTTACCAACTTTAAACCTTTGTGGAGCCCAATGATAATTGTGTCACCATTTGTACCTAGCATTTACTTTCTGTAAAATTTCATGAACTTCTTGTTTTATGAGATGGATCAGTTCAACAAATTTTGCTACTTTTTCTACCTCATTTTTAGCATGGGAGGGATATTATTTCACTGACGCAATGGGAAAAGATACATCAATTAAGGCCAATGGTTGGAACCCTAGGCACACCTATAAAGGTGTGCGACCGATAAAATTGTGAAATTTTTTGTTTCGGTTGTGTTAAATATAAGAAAGGATTATCATGTACATGGATAATTTGAGTTGTACATTCTGAGGATATGTAAAATCATTCTATTGAATAAATTTACATATCCATTGGTATAGGGATGGAAGGCATTCGATTTGGTCAGTTTTGTGTCCATCATTGACCAAATGTTGTACCAAAATATACTTAGGTACCCATTGTCCCTTAAAAAAAAAAAAAATGGCAATCCAAAATGAAACCAAACATGCTTGAAGAAAAGTTGATCTTTGGATTTCACCATGCTTTATCCAACATATACTATAGCATATATTCTACCATTCTTGGTAGAGGGTAAACTTGACATAAAATGCATGGAGACCATCTCTCAAGGATTATTTGGAGTGGGCATAGGAGTGTACATTAATCGCTTCTTGATTGCATAGTTAGTGATGGCACAATCATTGTGCATGAATAATACATATGTTTGTTGAGAACACACTTATACTAAGTTGGGGGGGTGAATCAATATAAGACAATATTTTACTTTTTCAAACATTCATGAACCATAAGAAAACAATCACATATTAACTGCAAAACATGAAACAAAATATTTACGTTGAAACCCTTTCCAGAGAAAACCATTCTTTGTAGGCACCAACTTATTGTTATATATATTTGTAGGAACCAACCTACTGGAGACACCAATCCCCATTGATACAAATCCTATTAGGAACCAACCTATTATTACAGATATTCGTAGACACCAATCCCCGCTACTAAGCACCAACTTTGCAAGAGACACCAATCTCTTTCAGATCTTCATAGACACCAATCCTCAACTCTAAGCACCAATTTAGCAAGAGACACCAATATCTTATAGATCTTCGTAGACACCAACCTACTGGAGACACCAATCCCCACTGCTAATAACCTACTTATCAAGAGACCCAAATCTCTAAGTTGCACCAACCTTCACCAAGTTTTCTTGTTATTAATGCCTTCACCAGGTCTACTCGTTGCTTCTACCTTTACTAGGCCTACTCACTACTTCTTCCTTCACTAGGTCTGCTCAATTCTTTTTTGTAACATACAAAATATGTATAATATTAAGTAATGATAATAATAATGATGAATAGTTATTAATTGTCTAAGGGACGCATCCTTTCGTGGATGGTCACCATATGTGTTTTTAGGTTCTTTATATATTTGGCACATTCATCATTGTACATTATCATCATTAATCAATCAATCTATTTATCTCATTATATACATTATTATTCAATATATTTTCTTGTCCAGTATGGATTACAGTTATTTCATCCATTTATGATGGATGTATGTGGTAAGAACCGGTTTGGTTCTTTACATTGGTATCAGAGCTTGGTCTCGATCTGGTTTTTGTCCACAAAATAGAGTTTCTCTAAAATCAGGTTTTTGACATCATATTTTCCATTGGCCATTTTGAAATCAAATATTCTACACATTTCAGGGAAAGTAAAAAATTCATTTTGCACAAAAAAAAAGAAGAAAATATTAAATTAAATTAAAAAGAAGAGAAAAAAAAAATGTTTTCTTAAGGTGCACCTGAAAAAGCATAAGTGCACATCAAGAAGTTTGAAGGAAACATTCCACATTTTGAATTAGCTAAGTTAATTTTCATTTAAAAGGTAAGAAAAGGTAATTTAAAAGAAAAAGTTCCAAAGAAGAGGAAAAGTGAATATTTTATTTTACATTTGGAGATTTACTGGCCCATGGTTTTGGAAAACCATTGGCCCATGGTATTCCATACCATATATAATATGTATATACACATATATGTATATTTACCTTTAAATAAGTATCTATGAAAAGGAAATATAACGATGTGTTTGTTGATCCCTAGTCTCCGCTAACAAATAGTCAAGAGTATAAAAAGGAGTATTATAAATTTTTATTATTAAAGTGTATTCATAAAGGAAGGAAAGAAAGGAAAATTTTAACATAAACAAAGGATGGTTTACATAAAATACTTTCAACACCTATTTTTTATATATTAAAAGTCAAAGGAATTTTGAAGATGTAAGTTTTCATAGTTAGACATAATGTTTAGAGTGTTTCTAGATAAGTACTACGTACTTGGTTTTGAAACGTCCAATGTTTCCGGTCAGTTTTACTCTCCCCTATTTAACACTTACCTTGGCACTCTCTTTCCTACATTTGATATTTTTGGTAGTCCCTGATGATGAGTGGAGTGTCCACTTGAAATGTTGGATGTTTCAAAACCAAGTACACAGTTCTTATCCAGAAACACTCTCAACATTAAGTCAAAGGAATTGTTCAAGGAAAAAATATTAATGTTGTGATTTGTCCGTACAAGAAGGAAAATTACATCAATATTGATATTTCCAATTAATCATCATTTTTAGAGTAAAATATAATTGAAAATCACTTTGGCAAGACAAAAATTAAGAATTTACAAGTAACAATTGATGTTTATAAATACATATCCAAACTCAATGTTACAAAAATGACTGAACTCGATGTTGGTATAATTCTTGGTTTAACCTGGCTACAATCACTAGGTACTTTCATCTTAAATGTGGAAAAAATAATTAACGTTTTATTACAAAAAGAAAAAAATTACGCTCTAAGACATAACAATGATGTCACATTCAAAAGCTCAATCATGCGAATATTTTAAAAATATTTCAAAGATGATCAACTAGGATGATCAAATGATAGTACAAAAAAGGCAGGAAGAATTCCACAAAGTTGTTGCTAATAAAGAGGAATAAATTTGTCATCTCAAGAATCATAATCAAAGCTTGGTTGCACACATCAAGAAGCTGAAGAATGAGAAGATATCACATAAATAAAAGTTAGAACAAATTACCAGTAAGGAAGCAATGACTGATAAAGAAACAATGACCGAACCTGTTGAAATAGAAAAAATTTCAGCTAAAGAAATCAAAACTTCAGAAAAAAGGAACAAAAAATCGATCTAATTGAATCACTAGAAGCATCAAAAGTTGAAGAAATTTATATAAACCAAAATTCACAAGATATTAGGATGCCTTATCATCATCCAAATCACAAGAATCATTACAACCAACAACAAGATCAAGCGAAATATAAACAAGTTTCCATGAAAGTATATTTGGGATGGATCACTCCCGAAAAGATGCAACATATTACTGTTGGTCACTATAATTGCTTGTTTAACTAAACAATCAAGTGCTACATAAATTGTCAACCCAGGGAAGTATGTTTATTTCAAAGGTAACCACGTACTATATATGCTCAATCTCAAAAGCAACCTAGAGTTGTAGTAAAAACATATTAATCATACTTTGCCTTGAACAAACTGAAGTTCTAACTTGAATTACAGGAAAGCAATCTACCTATTGCAGAGTTCAATGTTTAAAGAAATAATTGTCCAAAGAATCCTGGATTACATTAAAGAAATAACAGACTGGAAAAGAAATCCTTTAAGAAACTGCAAAAGGAAAGACCACTATTCTATAACCAGAGAACAGGACCCTATTCCCAAAGCAGGAATCTTCAGCACCTGTTTCCGATCATCACACTTCATGAACTCATTGCTTAACTGAAACAATTGACACACACTGAAGGTTAACTAACTCTTAACAGAGAACAGGACCCTATTTCCTAAGCAGGAAACTTTAGCACCTGTTTTTGATTAGCACACTTTCATGAACTCATTGAAATAATTGACATGCACTGAAGGCTAACTATCTCTAACAGAGAATAGGACCCTATTCCCGAAGCAAGAACCTTCAGCACCTGTCCCTGACTATCAAGCTTTCATAAATTCACCAAGCAGGATTGCTAACTAGAATGATTAAGAGTTACCCAAGCATGAATCATATGAAAACAATGTAACAATTGGTAAAGCAGAGTTTCAGCAAGACAGAGTTCAGTAAAGTAGTGTTTCAGCAAAACAGAGTTCAGTAAAGTAGTGTTTCAGCAAAACAAAATTTAATCAAGGCATAAACAGAAATAACACTAGCACTCTACAAAGCTAATGGGTGAATCTTGTGAAGAAGGTGGGCCCTCCCTTCTCACAAGATTCCCTTGAAACGAAAGGAACTAGAGAGGAATGCTCAGAACTGTCTTTTATTCATCTATCAACAGTATCATATTACAATTTGAAGTAAAACACGTCCTTCTCTGTAAAATCCTTTCTTACTAAAAAAATAGAAGGTCCTCTCTAAAGATGATTTCCTCTTATTTAAAGAGGAGAATCCCCTCGATACAATTTGGTCATCAAATTACATTTGCACATCTGAATCCTATTCTTGGTCAAATCTGATTTCTATACCAGAATAGGGTATCCTAGTCTCTCATAACAGAATGCTATTACAAGTGTTGAGTGAGGTGTTGTTGTTGCGGCTGGAGTAACAGATTCTTTATTTGTCTTCTTGTTACTATTGTTGTATGTTGTTTCAACATCGCAAATCGCGGGCTGTTTCAGCCACGAGATTTGTGTCCTGACTGTTTCAGCAACTTGGTCTCAGGCAGCAGCGATGGTCAATGGTAGCTCAAGGTGTGGCTATCGTGTTCAATGCAATAGTTTTGTGTTGTTGTTTCAACATCATAGACCACAGACTGTGTAACAGCTTCTTCTGTATGAGTTGTTGTTTCAGCATCGCTGCCCACGGACTGTGTAACATCTTCTTCTGTGTGAGTTGTTGTTTCAGCATCGTTGACCACGGAGAGTGTAGCAGTTGTTGTTTTAGCATTGTAGACCATGGAGGGTGTAACATCTTCTTCTGTGTCAGTTGTTGTTTCAGCATCGTAGTCCATAGACTGTTTCAGCTACAGAGGTTGCATGCTTTAACTGTTTTAGCAACAGGCCTTGATGCTAACCTGCAGTTCGAACTGTTCAACACTTATACATTTCTGATCAATGGTTAAGTATGAGAGTAATGTAAAATTATATGCAAAACAGATTAAACATATAGTAAAGAGAAGAGACGTTGTATACCTTTGGAAAGATAGGGTAAAGTGATAATATGAGTTTAAATGTGAGTGAAACAAGAGTGTAATGGTGGCAAAAGGTGTGGGAAAAAAGGTACATTGTGTGGTCCTAACATCCCCCCCAACTTAAAATGTTGCATGTCCTTAGGCAACCTCACTCTGAATTAGAATCTGAATACCGACTCTGAGCGTGCAAGTTACTCAAGCAGTAGCTGTGGAAGGTGATGTTTGTTGGAGCTCTGAACCCTTGAACGTGTTGTAACCTTTGCCAAGATGTTGTTTCGGCCTTCTTGAGCAACTTATAATGGACTTGATATTTCTCTACTGATAACCAGAGGATAGGAAAATGAAACTGGTACCCTATCCAGCTTTCAGCACATTGTTGAACACACTTGATGTAGTTAGGTACCCTGGAGATTTCTATCTCGAGATTAGTGGGGCTAAAAGGATTGTGTTCCTGTCTTTTCTCAGTAGATTGCTGCCAAAGCATGTTATTTTCCTGTAGGGCAGAAATCTCTGTTGATTTAATGAAGTGTTGACAATCCTGAAGAACTGTTGTTTGTAGTTGTTGAATGTGTTCAGTCATCCCTGGTTTCTTTAAAAACTGATAATACTCTGTAACAAAGGTGGCAACATTTTGTGGTTTTGGCCTTATCCAGAGAAACCGATTATCCTCATTGTGCTTGGCAGCTAGGAAGTCATCCTGCCATATAATATGATTGTTAAGGAAGGGGGTGAGTGCCCTAATCTGGATGTCATCGACAAGAGGGTTAAGGTTAAGCTGTCGGTTTTCAGGGATGGCCTCATTATAAAAATATGCCTCATAGAGGAGGTGTTGATCCATAGCAGAGGCTTCTGCAAAGGTTTTGACAAAATCTGTTGGATGTAACACTGCATGGGCTTTGCCTTCTGTGATTGATTTGATCTGAAACCATGTAATTCGTTCCATGAGGAACAAGGAGTAATTGCAGGATGGTTTCCTTGCAACCAATAGCTTTTGTGCCAAGTTAAATATCAGGAGCACTCTGCCTTTTAGCTCTTTGTTTTGTTTCTTAAGGGCACAATATTCCTTGCGTGTTTGCTCCAAAGCTTCCCAATTTGAGTAGGTATGATTTATCCAGATTTGTCTGTGTTCCTGCAGGCTTTTGGCCTGTGTAACAACAGACTCTTTTTTCCATTTTTCTATTATTGTCTGCTCATCCCATGGCTAAGTTTGTGTTTCAGTGTTGCAAGTAGTAGGCTAAGGTAGGGTCTGAGTGGCCTGTTCCATAAAGGTGTGGTTATTAATCTGGCTGGGAGGGGCAACTTCATCAATAGGCAATGTTTGTACAACTTTATTAACAAAAGCAGGGGTTTCATACTTGACATTTGTGGCAGGCCAGGGTTCGGTCTTAATTCTGGAAGGTCTTGTTGGTTCTTTTGTTTCAACTGTAGTTGGTTCTTGTGTGACAGTTATAGCCGGTTCTTGTGTAACAACATGTTTTTCTTCTTTGACTGCAAAAGTTGAAGGAGCAAGGGGGGCTCCTGGAATTGGGATTTGAATTACTTTGTAGCCTGCTTGATAGTAGATGTCCCCACATTGACAACACATATATTCTCTACACGGATTCTCTATTGTAGTTCCTTATGACATGGTCACTGTGCGAGCTAGGGTGTAAAAATTAAGTTCCTTCTCATAGGCTTCCTTTGCTATGGCTAGCTCTTGCTTGTAGGCTTCCAGTTCAGATTTTAGGAACTCATTTTCTTGTAATACAGAGGCCATCATTGGTTCTGGTTGAGGAGTGACTGGTTCTTGTGTAGCAGTCACAGCCGCACTAGCTGGTTCTTATGGAGCAGCTACAGGATCGACAGCTGCTTCTTGTGTTTCAGCTTCTTGATGTAAGGAAAGTAATGTTGCAGCACCCTGGACCTCTGATTTTTGTATCTCAGTATCAATATCAGCAGTTGGTTCTTGTGTTTCATCTGTAGCTGGTTCTTAGCTGGTTCTTGTGTGGAAGCTATGGCTAGTTCTTGTGTTTCAGCCACTGAATGAGTAGCTGGTTCTTGTGTTTCAGCTACTAAATGGGTAGCTGGTTCTTGTGTTTCAGCTACTGAATGGGTATATGGTTCTTGTGTTTCAGCTACGAATTGGGTAGCTGGTTCTTGTGTTTCAGCTACTTGATTTGAAATGGATGATGTCGCAACACCCTGGGTATCTGGTTCTTGTGTTTCAGTGCCTGTGGGTGGAATAGGAAAATATTTCGGCATTTGGGAGGCTGGAGGTGTACGGGGTATTAGTCGGATGGGTTGGGGGTCTAGGGCAGTGGCAGTAGTGGCTGCCCTTGTTGAGGCCCTTGTTCATTTTCTTTGTAAAAAGGGCGGAGAGAAAGGATTTTTCTTTCATTTACGTGGGGGTTTTTCCTCAATGATGGGACAGGGAGAATTGTCTGGCTCAGAATCATCGCTAAGAATATGAAGGGAAGGAGTGGATGATTCTGGTAAAGTGTGGGGTAGGATTGGTATGGTAGGGGTTTAATTTGACTGATTGGGTCTGTAGGCGGACTATTAGGTATTTCTAGAGAGTATGGAGGGTTTTGTGGTTGTTGTTCCTGAATATTTTCAGGAATTTCAACGGCTTCTTGGGGATCTATAGGTGGGTTGTTTAGTGGGAGGTTTTGTTGGGAAAAACCCTTTTGGATAAGTAGTTGAATGAGACGGTGATGGGTGAGTGAAAGGGTGGGATCTTTAGCCTTTTTACAGTAGTGTGACATATTTTTAAGACAACTGAGCAAATAATAAGGAATGTTCACCAATATATTATGTCGTAAATGAGACAACATGACAAAATCATGCTAGTAGACTACCTAGTATCAGCCTTCGCAGATAAGGTAGTGTTTGATGAATTTTGCAACTTCTGGCCATGGAAGCGGCAACGAGCTGAGTTGGACACCCCGGCCTTTGGGTTCAATTTGTTCCCCTGGCAAGAGGAAATCCTGCTGGGAATTTAGGATGACATGTTTGCGACTGAACAAGTGAAGGCCATTGGTAGGGAAACCCAAAACCTGCACTATATCCTCTTCTATAACTGAAATCCGAACCCCTTGAACAATGGAATGATCTTCCTAGAGATTTTGAGCAATTTGCAGAACTTGTTGTTGATCAAATCCCTAGAGCCTCTGAAAATAACCGAGCCATCCTGCCTGCAGAAAAATTTGATAGGCTTCTGGTTACAGTTCTAACAGGGCTGTCATGGCGGGTTCGTACCATATAACAGAGCCTCCCATAGCTAACATCTCAGTAAAATACACCGTCAAAGAGTCAAGTAACAGCTTCTGTGCAGAGTAAGTTTTTCGAGTGAGGGCATGCAAATGGTGGTGAAACAAACAAAAGGATGGTAAATAGGAATGGCGGTGGTTAATTTGTGTGAGATGATGGTATAAAAGTTTGATATTTCCTCCACCCCCCCGTTCAAGTGTGGTTAATAATGATTTTACATGAGTGGTAATAATGATTTGGAATCTTCTCATTAACTATAGCCTAACTGTATTTACATAGAATTTACATACCTCGCCTTTACCTTTTGTTTGTACTTAAACAAAATATAATGCATGTCCGTAATAGTTTTGCAGTGGCCATGGCGAAGACTTTTGATTTTTTAGATGAAATGTATTAAGGATTTGTTGACTGGAAGGACAAAATGCAGTATGAGAGCGCAAAAGCTTATTGACAGAAAATGCCAAAAAGTTGGTGTTTCAGCCGTAGGAAGAACAGAGAAATGTTTGTCGAAGAGTGATGTTGCAGAGTACTACTGAGGAAGTGGTGTTTCAACAATAGAAAGAAGGGAAAAACAATTGTTGGACGATGTTGTTTCGTCAATGGGGAAATGTGAAGAATTGTTGAACAGTAGTGTTTCAGCAATGGGAAAATGTGAAGAATTGTGGAACCGTGGCAATGGGAAAATGACGAAAGGTTGTTGACAGTGGTGTTTCAGAAATGGGAAGAAGGATGAAACAATTGTTGAACGGTGTTGTTTCTTCAGTGAAGAACTGCTAAACAGTGGTGTTTCAGCAATGGGAGGAAATGGTGAGAAGTTGTTGACAATGGTGTTTCAGCAATGGGGAAAATGGTGAAAGGTTGTTGAACAGTGATGGGGGAAAATGGTGTGAAAGATTGTTGAACGGTGGTGTTTCAGCAGTGGGGAAAGTCAAAAAGTTGTTGAACAGTGGTGTTTCAGCAATGGGAAATCTTGCCTCTTCTTGAAGTGGGATCATCCTTTCTTAGTGGGCCCGTGCTTTGATCGGGAATCTGCAAAAATCAATTGTAACATGGTATTTCTTGACAAGGATTATTAGTAAATCAAATCCAATCTAATACTAAAGAAATTAACATAAAAAGAATTAATTGCAATGAGGGGTAGGAGACCCCTCTAAAAAGAGGTACTGAGAGTCTGCCACACATTTGGCCTTAAAATATTCTTTGGAAATAGGGCACTGGTACAAACAAAGTCGATGACCATTTACAAGTAGCGGTGTTTTAGAGTCATCGATTGTGAGGAGCCTTACTGTTCCAATGGGAAAAACAGTATCTACTTCGTAGGGTCCAAGCCATCTTGTACATAGTTTCCCTTGAAATTCTTTAAATTGAGAGTCGTACAGTAGGGCCCAATTACCTTTTTGGAATTGCTTATGCTTGATGGGTTTGTCATGCCATTTTGATCTTTGATGTTGAATCATAGTTGTCTGATGAATGGCATCTAATCTTTTTTCATCCAATTCATTAAGCTGTTGCAACCTGGTTGTCTGTGCATCAGTCAAATCAAGGTTGACAGCTAAAGAAGTCCTTAAGGTTTTGATTTCAAATTCCACAAGAAAGACAACACTCTTTCCATAGACTAATTCATAGGGAGAGAATCCTGTAGTATTTCTCTAGGTAGTTTTGTAGGCCCATAATGCTTCAGGGAGCCTGTGAGACCAGTCCTTTTTGTTTTCCTTCACTGTTTTTGTGAGAATGGCTTCTATTACTTCATTTGTCCTTTCCACCTATCCATTGGCTTGGGGGTGGTATGTTGTAGTCATTCTATGTTGAATATGATATTTTTGAAGGGTGGCTTTAAAACCATGAGAAGTGAAAGGAGGTCCTCCATTTGTAAATAATTCTATTGGCACTCCAAATCCGATGAAGATATCTTCAAATAAGAAATCTATAACTGCTTCTTCGGTCTCTCTATGGAGTGCTTTATCCTCCACCCATTTGGTCATATAGTATGTGTAGACCACTATGTAAACTTTTTGATTGGATGGGGGGTTAATGGGTCCTACAAAGTCGAAGGCCCATCTTTCAAATAGTTCAAGTACTATCTGGGGGTTTAATGGCATTTCATCTCTATGATTAGGTTGGCCCACTCTTTGGCAGCTATCACAGGCCCGGACATATTTCTTTGCATCTTTGAAAAGTGAGGG
>JZKD02S1749503.1:10562-25843 GCA_000966675.3 Picea glauca | reverse complement strand
TATGTTGATCATGGCGCTACTTGTACTTAGCATTGGATTTTTACAAAATCTCCTGGACCTGTTGGTGGATGTGCTGAATTCGCTCAATGAATCTGGTGGCTTTGTTGATCACAGAGTGATCATGGGAAGATTTCGTCTGTGTTGTGGAAAGAGGAAGCACAACATAAATGGGTCCCAAGGGTTTGAATCCTAGCCCCACCCGAAATGGGCTATGGACGGTGGAGCTATGGAGAGCCCTGTTGTAACCGTGCTGAAGATAGGGGAGAATCTCGTCCTATGTACGTGGATTCTTAGATTTGTACATGCAAAATATGTGCACAATCATCTGATTGATGACCTCTCTTTGGCCGTATGTTTGGGGGTGGAAAGGAGTGGATTTTTTGAGCTTGGTGTTCAACAGTGACCAGAGACTCGACCCACACTCGTTCGAAGAAGATCTTGGAAATATTTGTCGTTATGATATTTTGTGTGCAGGATGTGAGGATGACCATCTTCGAAAACTGATCAACGACCACAAATACACAATCATTTCCTTTCCTGGTGGATGAAAGGCCATACATGTAATCCATTGAGATGGATTCCCAAGGCTTCTTGGGAGTAGGAAGAGGGGTGTATAATCCTTTCTTCTTGATGGATAGCTTGGCGATGGAGCAAGAAGTACAAGATCTGATATACTTTCTAACATCCTGTCAAATTTTTGGCCAATACAAATGTTTCTGAAGAACAACCATAGTTTTCTCCATGCCAAAATGCTCTGCCATCCGACTGTAGTGGGATTCCCACATCAGATTTTCACGCTCGCTTGTAGGAACACAAAGATGGCCCAAGTGGAATAATAGTCAGTCTTGAATGTGAACATCGGTGACAATCTCACCTGTACCCAAGATATGATTGGTGGGGCCACTCAGATGCTTCATGTCCACAAGAATGGAGCACAGTGGTGAGTGAAGCCATAGGAGGTCGACTGAGACACTCAAAGACATGATTTGAGATATCTGTCTTATACTTGATGTTGATATGGAACTACTGCAAATAGCTGGACTACTTATGATGGTGGTCGTTCTGCAATTTCCAATCTGTCTGTATGAACTGCAGAGGCTTGTGATCACTCTGTATGATCATCTCCTTTCCCAAAATGTAATGTTTCCATTGTTGACATGATTGTACAATGGAATACCTTTCCTTGTCATAGGTGGGGTATTTCATAATAATATTTGAGAGTGTCTCACTATGGTATTCCACCGGATGACCATACTGAGTGAGAACTGCACCCACATCATAGTCAGATGCATCAATCTCAATATTGAATGGTTGCTGTAGATCTGGTAAAGAGAATACTGGAGCTGAGCACAAGTGATGATTCATATCATTGAATGCTCATTTTTGTTCCTTCCCCCACACGAAATTGGCCCTACCAATGCCCTTGGTCACCTGGTTGAGGTCCCATGCAATATGGGAGATTCTCAACACGAACCATCGGTAGAAGTTGAAAGGTCCCAAGAAGCTCCAAAGCTCGATCAGTGTGGTCGGGGATGGCCAATCATGGATGAATTAGATCTTATATGGATCAACATGTAACCCATTCTCATCAACAATGTATCCCAAGTATTGGACCCTGTTCATGCCAAAAGAGCATTTTTCCAAGTTGGCATATAAATTGTGCCGTCGTAGAGTGCTCAAAACGTGTTGAATATGACGCATGTGCTCCTCCCAAGTTCTGTTGAAGATGAGGATGTCATCCAAATATACCACCACAAAGGAGTTCGTGAAGGATATCAATACATCATCCATCAACCTCATGAAAGTGGTTGGGGCATTTTTTAAGACAAAGGGAATGACTAGCCATTTGAAGAGACCTTCTTTAGACTTGAAGGCTATATTCCATACATTAGTTGGTTTGATGAGAACCTGGTGGTATCCATAATTTAGGTCAATCTTGCTGAAGAACTTTTCCCCCTTGAGTTGGTCAAGGAGGTCATCAATCTTGGGAGTGGGGTACCGGTTTCTGACTGTGATTTTGTTTAAGGCTCTGTAATCAATGCAGAGTCACCAAGTCTCGACCTTCTTCTGCACTAGTACAATCAGGCTTCTGCAAAGGGAGGAGATGGGTTTGATGTTCTCCTTTTGAATAAGCTCTTGGATATGATGCTTAATTTCTTCATTTTCCATCAACGAACGACGATAGACTGGTCCATTAGGTAGAGGTGCGCCTTGGGTTGGATCAATTGGATGCTTGACTTGGTAGTGTGTTGGTACCCCTATAGGTGAGGATAAGATGTCTCTGTATTCTTCCATGATCCCCTCCACTTGATTCTACTGTGAAGAGAGGCTATGTGTAGAGTCCATGGATGTGGTGATGACCTTTTTATTACTGTGAGCATGGATAATAAACAAGAAAAACTTATTAGTTATTGAAATGACCTTACTGGATTTCTTAACAAAGATTAAAGAAATAGAAGTAGGCAACGCTACCTATGGTATACTGTACAATTGTCTAACCAAAGTAATAATAACAATGTGGGGTCTAGACTCATATACATCAAGATGCTTCCAAAAATATGGTTTTCCTAAAAGAACATCACAAACTTCAAGGGGAGCAATATCACACAATACGTCATCTTTGAAAGGCTTGATGCTGTAGGGAAAATGACACTGTTAGCTGAAACATAGATCTCTTCCTTGGTGAAGCCATCTGATGGTGTAGGGTTGCAGGTGTAGTGTTATTGGCAGGTCCAACCACTTGACGACCTCTTTTGAAATTAGGTTCTTCTGACTACCGCTATCATCAATGAAATGAAGTGGAGCCCCCTTTACCCACATATGCAAGTGAAAGAGGTATTCCCCTTCCTATGGTTCTTCTGGTTCGCTTGGCTAGAATTTGGTGGTAGAGATAGTGGCACTGGGTTTAGCATCGTTAATCCACTTTCCTCCTTCAAGATTTGATTCAGAATCAGAATCGACCTCTAACTCAGAAGCCTTTAGTTCGGCCATGAGTGACTACTTGGAGCAACATTCTTTGGTGTTGTGCCAAGGGATTTTATGGTACTCACACCATTTTCCTCTGTCCTTCTTCATATTTTCATTGCCCTTCTTGTGTTGCGGCTTGGACTGGTTTTCCTGACGTTGACCTTATTTAATTTTTCCCTTGCTGCATGGGTTTGGGAAACATTTTCCCTGCTTCATCTGTGAGTGGTTTGTAGATCCAAAATCTCACCTTTTTTGCTTAAATTTCTACTCGATCTTGAAAGCGTATCTATAAGCAGTGCCCAATGAGGCGATGTAGAAAAAAACCATTTCTTTTTGAGTGTATCTATGCAAACAACCATGATATTTGAGTACTAGATGATGCTCAGAGTATTTGATACCTAATTTGGTGCACAAGGTATGGAAAATATTGGTGAAATTTGGTACTGTCTGGTCCCTTTCTTGACGTAGGGTGGTCCATCTCATGAATGGTCCTCATAGCTTCCAATAGGGTAGTACTGTTCTTTGATGGAATCCAATAAGGAATCCCATGTAGGGGCTACCACAAACATTGCATATTCCTATGCATCCTTTGCTCAGAGTAATCCTCCCACTAGTCTTTAACATGGGGAACGACCTTGAGGAGTGAAAAAGTTATATTTTCCCTATCAGATAAATTCGGGACCGAAAAATACCCTTCAAGCAGATTCAACCATTTATCTACAACATCCGCATCTTTCAGTCCTTCAAATAATGGAATATCAAAATTTACTTATACCTTGAAGGGGGTTGCATGGCCGCTTGATTAAGATGCTTTTGCTGTGGGCATCCATCGAAGGATTTGCGCAAAGTTTTCCATCATTTCATTCCTTTGTCGCACAAGGGATTCCTCGAGAAATATTTTAATAGGATCTCTTGCTCCATCATATTTATTTTCATCCCCCATGGGTTGTAGTTGGGATCGATGTGACCGATCTTGCAATGGCTCGATTGGTTTGAGTCCCAACTACTTGTACCCAAATCTTGTTGGGGACATGCATGAAGAAAAATAAATGAAGAGAAGACCGCTCTGATATCACTGATCTAGATTTAGGAGCGGAAGGAACTGATTAAAAGACTGAATACAATAAACACAATGATATGAATAATAACACAAATATCAAGTGAACAATATCTTCTATTGAATAATGAAATACACTGAAACTGTAAAACTGCAGAACTAAAACACTTGCTCAAATGATGGTATGTATATCTGAGAAGAGATGTGGATGCTACGCATATCCATCTGAGCAGAATGAATTACAATGAGGCTCTAGAGTCATTTATGATATTACTCATGAATTCCAAAACCCTAGACAACCAAAAACCTAACCCTAGGAGGTGAAACATCAAAATTCATGTGGTCCCCTATGGGTAAGTTGGTACCTCAACTTCTCGGGGTCGTAAATTTTTCACATGACCTCCATTTTAGGTGCGTGATAGCCCATTTGAAAGGTCTTTCAGAGAGATACACATTCCACAATCAAACTGTGACTTTGTCTACAATTTTACTCTGGCTAGCCAAAAAAACACTGTTTATGCCTCCAAAATGGCCCTGGAAGTACAACAAGATGTGATGACATGAAAACATACAAAATAAGCTAGTTGGATTAGGTGAGAGGCCACCAATATCCATCTGGAATATGTGTTGGGATTCAGACAACCCCAAAAGTGTAGAACCCACAATTAAAAAGAAGTTCAGAAAAATGCGCCGAACTAAAAATGGACAAGAGGAGCTAGTTGGAATAGGTGGGTGGCCACCAATAGCCAACAAGATCATCTTGGGAGTAGAAAGAGGGGTGTATAAGACTTGCTTCTTGATGGTTTACTTGGAAATGGAACATGCAATGCAATATGTAATATATTTGTTGATGCCCTGTTGAAGTTTTGGCCAATAAAAATGTTTTTGTAGAATGACCATAGTTTTCTCCACGCCAAAATGTCCTACCATCTGACTATAGTGAGCCACCCAAATCAGCTTTGCATGCTCGCTTGTAGGAACATAGAGGTCGCCTAGATGGCATAATAATCTTTCATGACTGTGAAAATTTGTGACATTTGCGCCTATAACCAAGAGCTTATAGGTGGTGGTGCAGTCCGTATCTTGCTGATAATGTTGGGGCCACTCAAATGCCTCATGTCCACATGAGTGGAGCAGGGTGGTGAGTGCAGCCATGGGAGGTCAATTGAGGTAGTCAGCGACAATATTTTTTCTCCCTGTCTTATAATTGATGTTGATATGGAACTACTACAGGTAGGTGGACCACTTCTGATGGCGGTCATTTTGCAACTTCCCCTATGTCTCTATGAATTACATAGGATTATGATCAATGTGGATGATTTTTTCCTTTCCTAGAATGTAATGTTTCCATTGACGACATGCTTTTACAATGGAATACATTTTCTTTTTATAGGTGGGGTATCTCTGGACAATATGTGAGAGTGTCTCACTACGATATGCTACCAGATGACTGTGCTGGGTGAGAACTACGCCTACAACATAGTCAGATGCATCAGTATCAATCTCGAATGACTGTTGTAGATTAGGTAAGGAGAGTGCTGGAGTTGAGCGCAAGAAATGCTTCAGATCATCAAATGCTTGTTGTTGTTCCTTCCCCCACGCAAAATTTTCCCTGCCACCGCCCTTGGTCACTTTCCCGAGGGCCCATGCAATATGGGAGAATCCTAACACGAATTGTCGGTAGAAGTTGGAAAGTACCAAGAAGCTTTGAAGCTTGGTTAGTGTGGTCAGGGTTGGCTGGTCATGAATGAGTATGTTCTAGCTGGATCAACATGTACCCCATGCTCATCAACAATGAAGCCCAACTATTGTACCTTGCTAATGCCAAAGGAGCATTTTTCCAAGTTGGCATATAGCTTATGCTACCACAGAGTGCTCGAAACCTGCTGAATATGCCGCATGTTCTCCTCCCAAGTTATGGCTGAAGATGAGGATGTCATCCAAATATACCACCACAAAAGAGTTGGTGAAGGGTCTCAATACATCATCCATCAACCTCATGAAAGTGGTTGGGCCACTTGTTAAGCCAAAGGGCATGACCAACCATTCAAAGATACCTTCTTTAGATTTGAAAGTTGTCTTTCATACATCAGTTGGTTCGATGGGAACCTGGTTGTAGCCAAAATTTAGGTCAATCTTGTTGAAGAAATTCCCCCCCTTGAGTTGGTCAAGAAGGTTATCAATTCTAGGAATTGGGTACCGGTTCCTGACTGTGATTTTTTTTTATGATCTGTAATCAATGTAGAGCCGTTAGGTCCCGTCTTTCTTCTGCACCAGTACAATTAGGCTTTCACAAGGGGAGGAGATGGGTTTGATGTGCCCTTTTTGAAGCATCTCTTGGATATGACGCTTGATTTCATGATTTTCCATTAGTGAGCGATGATAGATTGGTCCATTCGATAGAGGTGCACCAGGGGTTAGATCGATTGGATGCTTGACTTGGTAGTGCATCGGTACCCCAGTGGGTGAGAAGAAGATGTCTTTGTACTCTTCCACGATCCCATTCACTTGCTTCTGCCACAAAGAGAGGCTCTGTGTATAGGCCACAAATGTGGTGGAAACCTTTTGCTTATTGTGAGCATGGATCACAAAGAGGATGAACTTCTCGGTCTATGAAATGACCTTGCTTCATTGCTTTGCAGAGATGAAATAAATAGCGATAGGTGATGCTACCTCTAGTATCCTGTACAATTGTCTACCCAAATTAATAATAACACTGTGGGGCCTAGACTCATACAAACCATGTCGCTTCCACAAATATGGCTGTCCTAAAATAACATCACAAACTTCAAGGGAGAAATATCACACAATACCTCGTCTTTGAAAGGCTTTATACCATAGGGAAAACAAAAATATTGGCTAACACATAGATATATTCCTTGGAGAAGCCAACCGATGGTGTAGGGTTGCGAGTGTGGTGTCATTGGTAGGTCCAACCGCTTGAATACCTCTGCTAAGATCAGGTTATTCTGACCACCGTCATAAAAAATGAAATGAGGTAGAGCCCCCCTTACCCACATCCTCAAGTGAAAGAGGTGTTCCCCTTCCTTTGGTTCTTCTGGTTCGCTTGGTTGGACTTTGATGGTAGCGATAGTGGGACTAGTTTCAACATCGATAATCCACTACCCTCCTTATGGATTTGATTTGGATTCAGAATCTACCTTTGACTTGGAAGCTTTCAGCTCATCCACCATTGACTACTTGGAGCAACATTATTCAGTGTTGTGCCAAGGGATTTTATGGTATTCACACTATTTTCCTATTTCCTTCTTCGACTTCTCATTACCCTTCTTGTTTTTTGTCTTGAACTGGTTGTCGTGAGAGTGGCCATATTTGTTCTGTCCCTTGTTTTGTAGGTTGGGGCCACCTTTTTGATGCTTCAACTGTGAGGAGTTTGCAGATCCAAACTCTCGCCTCTTCTGCTTAAATTTATGCTCAATCTTGATAACATATCTATAAGACATACCCAATGATGCGATGTCCAAAAACTCCATTTCTGTTTGAATGTATATACACAGACAACCATGGTATTTGAGAACCATATGTCTCTTAGAGTCTTTGATACCCAATTTGGTGCGCAGGGTATGGAAAATATTGGTGAAGCCTGGTATTGTCTGGTCCCTTTCTTGACACAGGGTGTCCATATTGTGTATTGGTGCTCGTAGATTCCAACAGGGTAGTACTGTTATTTAATGGCATCCCTGAAGGAATCCCATGTGGTGGCGACCAAAATTATTGCATATTACTCTATGGCCCTTTGCTCAGAGTAAGTTTCCCACCAGTCCTTAACATGGGGGATGGACTTGAGGAGTGCAAAAGTAATATTTTCCCTATTGGAAAATTGTGGACCGAAAAATACCCTTTGAGAAGATTCAACCATTTATCTACAACATTCGCATCTATTAGTCTTTCAAATAATGGAATATAAAAATTAACCTGTAACTTAAAGGGGGTTGCATGGATGCTTGATGAAGATGCGTCTCCTATGGGCAACAACCGAAGGATCTGTGCAAAGTTATCCATCATTTTGTTCCTTTGTCGTGCAAGGGATTCCTTGAGCCACATTTTAAAAGGATCTCCTGCTCCATCATATTTCTTTTCGTACACCATGGGTTGTTTTCAGGCTCAATGCGACCGATATTGCAAAGGATAAACTGGTTCGAGTCCCAACTTCTTGTACCCAGATCTTGTCGTGGACATGCACGAAGAAAAATGAATGAAGAGTAGACCACTCTGATACCAATGATCCTGATTTATGAGTGGAGAGAAATGAATAATAGACTGAATACAATAACAAATAGATAAAGAGAACAACAAAATATATCCAATGAATAATAACTTCTATTGAATAAATGAAATAGGTTGAAACTATAAAACCGCAAAACTGAAAACAACTTGCTCGAATGGTGGTATCTATCTCTAAGAAGAGATGTGGTTGCTATGGACATCCATCTGAGTAGGATGATTACAATGAGGCTCTAAAGGCCCTTTTAACATTACTCATGAATTCCAAAACCCTAGACATCCAAAAACCTATACCTTCGAGATGAAACACCAAATGTTATGTGGGCCCCAATGGGTAAGTTGGTACTTCAACTTCCCGTGGTCATAACTTTTGCACATGACCCCCGTTTTTGGCACGTGATAGCCCATTGGAAAGGTCTTCTTGAGAACTACTCATTATTTTTCCAAACTCTAAATTTGTCTATAGTTTGACTGTGGAAATAAAAAAAAACACTGTCTAGGGCCCCAAAATGGCCCTAGAAATCTTGAAAGATGTGCTGACATGAAAAAGTTCAAAATAAGCAACCTAGATTATGTGGGTGGCCACCAATCTCCACCTGAAATATGTGTAGGGATTTAGATAGCCCCAGAAGTGTAGAACCCATAATTACAAAGAAGTACAGAAGAACGTGTTGAACTAAAAGCTGTCAAGAGGAGCCAGTTGGAATAGGTGGGTGGCCACCAATATCTACTTGGATCAAGAACAGAACACTATGCACCACATTTGTATTGAAGATACTAAAGTCATAGCAAAAAATGATCACCTTATCAAACATTGAATCAGGGAAGCAGTTGAAATCGAAAAACTTATTGATACCCTGAATGGAAATGATGGATGGAAATTAAGTAATACTTGGAAAATTTTCATTCATAGAATTCCTTAGTTCCTTTTCCTTATTTGTGTCATAGTGTTCTAGTTTAATTTATTACTTGTTCCTTTGGTTCACTTGTCTTTATTTACAATTTCAAACCTACCATTGTGTTGAGAGTATGATATTTAATTATATTATTTTATATTTAGATCATGTGGTCCAATCTTTCATCTTCGACCTCCGTAAATACATTTGAATGTTGGTTTCTCCTTGATGATTGACCTTGAATTAAAGGCCATAAATGTTGGATTAAATAAAACAAAACACACATTTTCCTCTTTTTTTTTTTTAAACTATTCTTCCCGTGGAAAAATGAAAAACAACACAACTCTCATAGGGACACTAGGATTCCAACTCAAACTAGTACAAATAAGTTCTTTTACTAAATAAATACTTTGTTCATATCTAAATTTAAATAGGATAAGCATAAAAACAAGAATACACACCATCAAAAAGAAAAATAACACATTCCATTTGTAATTTTCCCATATCGCCATATGTGGTTGAGTCACCTCAACCGACAAAGCACTTAATGTACCTTGGTCATGAAAAACTACATGATTAAGTGGTGGAACAACACAAATGCGGGCCAAGAGGTTCTTGCACATTCAAGCAATCACAAAGAACAAAGGAAATAAATATNTGATTTTTTCCTTTCCTAGAATGTAATGTTTCCATTGACGACATGCTTTTACAATGGAATACATTTTCTTTTTATAGGTGGGGTATCTCTGGACAATATGTGAGAGTGTCTCACTACGATATGCTACCAGATGACTGTGCTGGGTGAGAACTACGCCTACAACATAGTCAGATGCATCAGTATCAATCTCGAATGACTGTTGTAGATTAGGTAAGGAGAGTGCTGGAGTTGAGCGCAAGAAATGCTTCAGATCATCAAATGCTTGTTGTTGTTCCTTCCCCCACGCAAAATTTTCCCTGCCACCGCCCTTGGTCACTTTCCCGAGGGCCCATGCAATATGGGAGAATCCTAACACGAATTGTCGGTAGAAGTTGGAAAGTACCAAGAAGCTTTGAAGCTTGGTTAGTGTGGTCAGGGTTGGCTGGTCATGAATGAGTATGTTCTAGCTGGATCAACATGTACCCCATGCTCATCAACAATGAAGCCCAACTATTGTACCTTGCTAATGCCAAAGGAGCATTTTTCCAAGTTGGCATATAGCTTATGCTACCACAGAGTGCTCGAAACCTGCTGAATATGCCGCATGTTCTCCTCCCAAGTTATGGCTGAAGATGAGGATGTCATCCAAATATACCACCACAAAAGAGTTGGTGAAGGGTCTCAATACATCATCCATCAACCTCATGAAAGTGGTTGGGCCACTTGTTAAGCCAAAGGGCATGACCAACCATTCAAAGATACCTTCTTTAGATTTGAAAGTTGTCTTTCATACATCAGTTGGTTCGATGGGAACCTGGTTGTAGCCAAAATTTAGGTCAATCTTGTTGAAGAAATTCCCCCCCTTGAGTTGGTCAAGAAGGTTATCAATTCTAGGAATTGGGTACCGGTTCCTGACTGTGATTTTTTTTTATGATCTGTAATCAATGTAGAGCCGTTAGGTCCCGTCTTTCTTCTGCACCAGTACAATTAGGCTTTCACAAGGGGAGGAGATGGGTTTGATGTGCCCTTTTTGAAGCATCTCTTGGATATGACGCTTGATTTCATGATTTTCCATTAGTGAGCGATGATAGATTGGTCCATTCGATAGAGGTGCACCAGGGGTTAGATCGATTGGATGCTTGACTTGGTAGTGCATCGGTACCCCAGTGGGTGAGAAGAAGATGTCTTTGTACTCTTCCACGATCCCATTCACTTGCTTCTGCCACAAAGAGAGGCTCTGTGTATAGGCCACAAATGTGGTGGAAACCTTTTGCTTATTGTGAGCATGGATCACAAAGAGGATGAACTTCTCGGTCTATGAAATGACCTTGCTTCATTGCTTTGCAGAGATGAAATAAATAGCGATAGGTGATGCTACCTCTAGTATCCTGTACAATTGTCTACCCAAATTAATAATAACACTGTGGGGCCTAGACTCATACAAACCATGTCGCTTCCACAAATATGGCTGTCCTAAAATAACATCACAAACTTCAAGGGAGAAATATCACACAATACCTCGTCTTTGAAAGGCTTTATACCATAGGGAAAACAAAAATATTGGCTAACACATAGATATATTCCTTGGAGAAGCCAACCGATGGTGTAGGGTTGCGAGTGTGGTGTCATTGGTAGGTCCAACCGCTTGAATACCTCTGCTAAGATCAGGTTATTCTGACCACCGTCATAAAAAATGAAATGAGGTAGAGCCCCCCTTACCCACATCCTCAAGTGAAAGAGGTGTTCCCCTTCCTTTGGTTCTTCTGGTTCGCTTGGTTGGACTTTGATGGTAGCGATAGTGGGACTAGTTTCAACATCGATAATCCACTACCCTCCTTATGGATTTGATTTGGATTCAGAATCTACCTTTGACTTGGAAGCTTTCAGCTCATCCACCATTGACTACTTGGAGCAACATTATTCAGTGTTGTGCCAAGGGATTTTATGGTATTCACACTATTTTCCTATTTCCTTCTTCGACTTCTCATTACCCTTCTTGTTTTTTGTCTTGAACTAGTTGTCCTGAGAGTGGCCATATTTGTTCTGTCCCTTGTTTTGTAGGTTGGGGCCACCTTTGTGATGCTTCAACTGTGAGGAGTTTGCAGATCCAAACTCTCGCCTCTTCTGCTTAAATTTATGCTCAATCTTGATAACATATCTATAAGCCATACCCAATGATGCGATGTCCAAAAACTCCATTTCTGTTTGAATGTATATACACAGACAACCGTGGTATTTGAGCACCATATGTCTCTTAGAGTCTTTGATACCCAATTTGGTGCGCAGGGTATGGAAAATATTGGTGAAGCCTGGTATTGTCTGGTCCCTTTCTTGACGCAGGGTGTCCATCTTGTGTATTGGTGCTCGTAGATTCCAACAGGGTAGTACTGTTATTTAATGGCATCCCTGAAGGAATCCCATGTGGTGGGGACCAAAATTATTTCATATTACTGTATGGCCCTTTTCTCAGAGTAAGTATCCCACCAGTCCTTAACATGGGGGATGGACTTGAGGAGTGCAAAAGTAATATTTTCCCTATTGGAAAATTGTGGACCGAAAAATACCCTTCGAGAAGATTCAACCATTTATCTACAACATCCGCATCTATTAGTCTTTCAAATAATGGAATATAAAAATTAACCTGTAACTTAAAGGGGGTTGCATGGATGCTTGATGAAGATGCGTCTCCTGTGGGCAACAACCGAAGGATCTGTGCAAAGTTGTCCATCATTTTGTTCCTTTGTCGTGCAAGGGATTCCTTGAGCCACATTTTAAAAGGATCTCCTGCTCCATCATATTTCTTTTCGTACACCATGGGTTGTTTTCAGGCTCAATGTGACCGATATTGCAAAGGATCAACTGGTTCGAGTCCCAACTTCTTGTACCCAGATCTTGTCGTGGACATGCACGAAGAAAAATGAATGAAGAGCAGACCACTCTGATACCACTGATCCTGATTTATGAGTGGAGAGAAATGAATAACAGACTGAATACAATAACAAATAGATAAAGAGAACAACAAAATATATCCAATGAATAATAACTTCTATTGAATAAATGAAATAGGTTGAAACTATAAAACCGCAAAACTGAAAACAACTTGCTCGAATGGTGGTATCTATCTCTAAGAAGAGATGTGGTTGCTATGGACATCCATCTGAGTAGGATGATTACAATGAGGCTCTAAAGGCCCTTTTAACATTACTCATGAATTCCAAAACCCTAGACATCCAAAAACCTATACCTTCGAGATGAAACACCAAATGTTATGTGGGCCCCAATGGGTAAGTTGGTACTTCAACTTCCCGTGGTCATAACTTTTGCACATGACCCCCGTTTTTGGCACGTGATAGCCCATTGGAAAGGTCTTCTTGAGAACTACTCATTATTTTTCCAAACTCTAAATTTGTCTATAGTTTGACTGTGGAAATAAAAAAAAACACTGTCTAGGGCCCCAAAATGGCCCTAGAAATCTTGAAAGATGTGCTGACATGAAAAAGTTCAAAATAAGCAACCTAGATTATGTGGGTGGCCACCAATCTCCACCTGAAATATGTGTAGGGATTTAGATAGCCCCAGAAGTGTAGAACCCATAATTACAAAGAAGTACAGAAGAACGTGTTGAACTAAAAGCTGTCAAGAGGAGCCAGTTGGAATAGGTGGGTGGCCACCAATATCTACTTGGATCAAGAACAGAACACTATGCACCACATTTGTATTGAAGATACTAAAGTCATAGCAAAAAATGATCACCTTATCAAACATTGAATCAGGGAAGCAGTTGAAATCGAAAAACTTATTGATACCCTGAATGGAAATGATGGATGGAAATTAAGTAATACTTGGAAAATTTTCATTCATAGAATTCCTTAGTTCCTTTTCCTTATTTGTGTCATAGTGTTCTAGTTTAATTTATTACTTGTTCCTTTGGTTCACTTGTCTTTATTTACAATTTCAAACCTACCATTGTGTTGAGAGTATGATATTTAATTATATTATTTTATATTTAGATCATGTGGTCCAATCTTTCATCTTCGACCTCCGTAAATACATTTGAATGTTGGTTTCTCCTTGATGATTGACCTTGAATTAAAGGCCATAAATGTTGGATTAAATAAAACAAAACACACATTTTCCTCTTTTTTTTTTTTAAACTATTCTTCCCGTGGAAAAATGAAAAACAACACAACTCTCATAGGGACACTAGGATTCCAACTCAAACTAGTACAAATAAGTTCTTTTACTAAATAAATACTTTGTTCATATCTAAATTTAAATAGGATAAGCATAAAAACAAGAATACACACCATCAAAAAGAAAAATAACACATTCCATTTGTAATTTTCCCATATCGCCATATGTGGTTGAGTCACCTCAACCGACAAAGCACTTAATGTACCTTGGTCATGAAAAACTACATGATTAAGTGGTGGAACAACACAAATGCGGGCCAAGAGGTTCTTGCACATTCAAGCAATCACAAAGAACAAAGGAAATAAATATATTTGTTGGACAACCAATGCCCAAATCTACTTTCATGGTGTTTAAAAACACACTCGATCACTAGGGTTTTATCATATTGTTGTTAAATGCCACAATTATGCCCCCATATGAGTCAAGGGTAAATCCATTCCTCAATATTCCCTCAACCATCCTTACAATGCCAGGTATGGGTTGGTTTTCTTACTAATATATAATGTGCCTCAACATTGAGTAACTTGTACTACCCCTTTTCAATACGAGTATCTAGTTTTTAATGAGAACAATCTTAGAGACTAGTGGCTTAACTTAAAGAGTATGCATCTTTCATTATTTTATGGAGATCTAAGCTCATAATACACCTTAATGATTAGGATTTTGATTGTTATAGACTTAATGGAAGATCTAAATTCATCCATGAAGAATTTGAAGATTTTTTCCTAGTTAAATGAGAAAATAAAAGATAATGCAAAGAACAATTTGACCACAAGAAAGATGAGTACAATCTTCAACAATAATTGAAATTCTTGTGCTAATTGAGTATGCCCAACCTACGATTTAACCACAAGTTCAAGCAAAATCCATTGTTCTTATGGAAATCTTGTGGAAGGCTCTTTGATTTGTAAATCACCTGGGAGATTCCAATGGTTGGCTTCCCATAACAAATCTTAAAATAATTACTATAGAACAAATATTAAACTAATCGCTACTACAGTTTGTATATGCTTAACTATACAACTGTTTTTTGTAATTTTTGTTATTTATCTTAAATATAAATTATGCCACATATTTTCTTTAACTATTATGAAAAAAAAAAAAAAACTAAAGTAGCAAAGACACACAATGGAATACCATGCATACAATATTTAGCTAGGAGAAATCTGATGTTGTTGTTGGGTATTCTACCCTACGGACTAATAAGCTAGGGCTCTAAGCTTATACGCAGATCATGACCCTCAAGACTTAACTTTTAACCTTCTACCCGAATCTGAAACCCCTT
>JZKD02S1749492.1:96733-113327 GCA_000966675.3 Picea glauca | reverse complement strand
ATTTAACAAAGCATGATAAACAGGGGAAGAAACATAGTCACAAAGTTGCAGGATCCAGAATCTTGTTTGTGGTTTATATTCCGATGAACTTCAAAGTTGATCTTACAAAAATTGGTCTTCTCCAAAATTTCTGAAGCCCTCTTTCAGCCTTTTGAAACTATATTTATATATTTCTATCAAAGTTTTTCGTTGGTAACTAACCAACTTCCTAATATTACGGTTACATAAACTAATGTCAACCGTTTACAATTTCTTTCAAAATTCTAAAAAATAAAAATATTTACAAGATTTTAAATTTGCGTTGATGAACTTTCTTTCTCTGCTTCAATGCATTGAACATATTTCCTCAAAAAGTTTACCAATACCCTAGGAGCCTCAGGTACTTCATTTTCTTCAAAAGAGAAAAATCTTCTTTGTAAGCCTGGCAAATGGCTTTCTATTGTTTTCTCTGTGAATTTAACCTTTTCCAACTTTGAACTTGAAGCTATCATTCACTTATCTATTTCTGCAATGTTGACCATTTTAATATTTGAAATTTCTGCTTTCCTTTATTCGAGTTCTTCTTTTGACTTCAGCTGATACCTGGTAATGTTGACTTTGCCTAATAACTCAGAAAAACCATCTATCCCGATATTTACTGAATCTTTTTCAATAAGATTGAAGATCCTTTGACAATCTTCATTAATTCCTTTTGTAATTCTTTTATATTCTGCCAATTTTGTTTCCCAAACTTTTATCATTATATCTCTTTTTACTTGTTCCGAAATGGTTAATTTCTGGGTTTTTCCAATTTCTTCTTTTTGTAAAGAAGTTATTACCTTTTGAAAAGAATTCATTGCTGCTTTAGCTTCTCTTTCTTTCTGAACTACCTTTTCCATAGACCTATTTGACTCATGAAAATAGTTCCGGATGATTTCCAGATTACAGAATATTTTATGTTGTTCTTCTTCTATGTTTGCATATATCTCTGATGCTTGAGTCTTGAAATGTTCAATTTCAATTACTTGATTAGTAATTGAGATAATCTTATCTTGCAGAGATTTATTTTCATCGCCCAACTTTTGAACCTGTTCTTGGGTAACCTGTATCATGTGTTTTTCTTTATCCAAGTTTTCATTCAACTTTTGGATTTCTTGTATGTCTTTGAGTCTATCTTGTTCTAGACCCTTTTGTATTCCCCAACCAATAATTCTTTCATTTTCTTTTAATCTGTCCTGCAACTGCATTATTTCTTGATCCTTTTGCTCCAGCATAGTTGTTAGATTTCCTACAGAATACATGTTAGCTGATGCTATAGCACCCATGGTTCCTGCTAACTCTGTAGCTAATTTTCCTTCATTGAGTTTCTTTCCATAAATGATAATTTTATGTCTTTTGATCGTTCTTTCTCCTACAGGATGAATTTCCTGTTTCAAGAAAGCTCTTCGTTTTTTATTGAAAAAGTAATAAGATGAGGGGATTTCATCTCTGGAGATTGGCTCTAAGTCACTTACATATATAACTCCTTCATGAGGGGTTCCGAAAGTAGACTGTAGTGGAGTCAATGCTGTGATAGGACTGCCAATTTCCTTTGAAGCTATTCCTCCAAAATTTTCTGGAATATCATCGAGAACTATTGGACTTTTTTCTATTCCTTTTCCTTTTTCTGTCTCTGGTTCTTTGGTCTGAGAACCCTCTGTGTTCTGAGGAGGTATTTCTGGATATTTCAATGTATCTTAGTCACTTGACTTATCCTGAATATCAGTTTCAAACCCCGGAGGAATTGTTTCTTTCTTTGGCAATGAAGTTGACATTTCTCCTTGTAGAATCTTTGGCAGACAACTCCGTCTATGTCTTTGAAAAGATGCAAACCCCACCTATGTGTCAGGTGACAAGGCTTGCACTCTGTTCCGCACTTCCTCATAAGACTTAACATTTTTGAAAACATCATCATAAACTGAAGTTTCATGTTCATATGATTTTAAATTACATTGTATGTAATGTCGACTGATTATTTGGTAAGGGTCGTGTTTCCTGTGCTTTATTCTTGCTAATTTCACTTCATCCAACGACTCGACCTCTGCTTTAGAATGGCCTATGTTTAATAAAATGAATTTTCTTATATACACAGGAAAAGAGGGCCATGCTTTTTTCTGCTGAGCTTTTAATTCTAACCCAATACCACCCTTGACTAGCTGATAAGCCACTTCTCTGCATATCAACCTGTCTGGTAAAAATTTTTGGGAGTGCATGAGGCAGAATTTAATAGCCATAAACCCTAACATAGGAAAACTTTTCCTCAATGAACTAGTCAGCAACTGATTTGAGGTTTTCTATGATGGTATTAGATATGCGAGGGGGTTCACATCCAAAGAATATTTTGTGCAGAGGGATACTTACATAATGACAAACATCATAAAAAACATCTTTTGCATTTTCTTCCTAGAGAGCTGAGTGGTACTTATGAACATGCTCTGGGCAAGAAACATTCCAACTCCAATTCATTAGTGGGAAAGGAGTCATAAAACAAATGGCATCCGTGATATAAGATGACATATAAAAAGACATTGGTTGTCCTTTTGACCTAGCTGCTTTGTAATTCATAACCTATGATGTGAGGTTATCTGACAAAATTTTGTGCCAATTAAAACTGCGTCCCTCTGAAACTTCCTCTAGGAAAGGTGTCCAGTCTTCATTAAAGTGACAAGGATCCTCTCTCCCAAAAAGTCTACATAACATCATTGCTACATAAACCATATATTCGTTTAAGGAAGATGTGGCATAAATTCCATGTAAATCAGCCCTAAACTTGTTTTCATCTCTGGCCCATCCTTTAATCATGTCAGGGTATGTTTGACCCGCTTCAATTCATTCTTTTCTTTGAAACTCGGCTAAAAACTCAAAATTAAAAGTATGTATGTAATTGGGCGAGAGCTTATACATTACTTGAATATGTTCAGGCCTGAATGAGCTGATGACATCTCCTTGCTCGTTTAGAATGCTTCTGGTCGGGACATCTACTTTTTCCAGTGCCCAGCCGATCATATCGGTATATGGCACAAGTCTCGGACGTGCAACAACCTTATGAAGCTCAGACATGGAAATATCTCGGATGTGATTTTCCGAATCAGTGGCTGCATATTTAAGCTCATCCTCTAGTTTTTAGGAAATTCCATTCCATGATTTAACAGAGTGTACTCCGGATGCAGTAGTATCGGAAATAATATCACCTTCTGGTTGATCTTCATTTTTCTTCGACGCCTTTTTGGGTGCCATATCTTTGTGTTTAACTTGAAAACCTGTAACAGAGAGTGATTTAGCTTTGAAATGATAATACAGACGTTTCAAATATTTATTTCAAATATATCGTAAAAACATTGAGATTTGTACCTCTGTTACGAAGTTAAGGCTCTTAATGCAAACACTATTTCTGACGATATGCATTTAATGTTTGTACTTAGGCTATCTTGGTGTTTTCAAATATAATAGAAACTTACTAAATCAGACAATGACGCATTAAAGGACATTCAAAGAAAGTTTAACTTTAAGCCTTGTTTAGAAGGATGATTAATTAGCGTTGATCTTGAATTAATTTTGAAAATCTGCTTTTCGGAGTTTCGACACTTTTGATGTCGAGGAAATATGTCGTCGAAGAATCCCGATTGTCGAAATCGCGATGTATTATTTTAGATTAAAACGTTTTTAGTATCTTAATTAATCAGGATTAGACCTTTTCGGGATTTCGTTAATCAGAAAATCGGGGATCGGGAAATCTGATGACATGAGACATGCTTCTCAGAAAATTGTGAATCCCGATATCACGATGTAATTAATTAACTCATAATCATTATTAGCAGTTATTATATTAATTCAAAACTTTAATTAGGGATTAAATGTATCATGAAATCATGAAATCGGGAAACACGATGACAAGATTATTTGCTCTTAATGTTTAAACCCTTTTAATTCTGAATTAGGAAAATTATGTTTTAATTAAGTTTTAAAGTATCGGGAAATTGGGGATCGGGATTTCACAATTCAATTTGCGTTAAACATTTGTTTACACAAAACTCTGAATCCCGATTTCAGATTTAAATTAAACCTTAAATTTTAAATTACTGCCCGTTTAAAAGATTGTTTGAAATAGTGTTGCATAACTTATATTCGTTTAGATTTTTTCCCTTCCTTGTCCAAAAATAAACAATAAGGGGCATCGTGAATTTATAGGTGATGAAATTCTTGTTTTAAGAACTTTGAAAAATGCAAAGACTAAAAAAAAATACAAATATTTTATCCTTAAGAATAAAAAATTCAAGGTCTGTTTCAACATATTGGATCCCAAATTATCAGACATATGAATATGTTATTTGAGATATAACAATATTCCTTGAGGACATGGGGCTCACCACTGAGAATGTAGAATATCTCAGGAAGGTGCACCATGCTCAAAACCAAGAACCCAAGGAAGAACTCAAGACAAAATGTTGGTATTTTCTCCTCCATTTGATGAAGTCATCCAATATTCCATTCCTCCTGCAAAAGAAGAAGAGAATGTGTTGAGTTATTTCCCTTTACAAATTCTTGATGATGCTTTAGTTCATGATTAAAAAAATGAAGAAGTGTTAGAGGAACCCTTAGATGCACTAGACCCTTCATGTTAAGATATGGGTGATGATTTAATTGATAATATTGATGCGTTTATACATGTTGGGATATGTAAATGGGATGTGATTGGTCATTATGGAGATCCCATTTATGATATTGAAGGTTATTTTCAGTTGTGGCCTTTACAACAACCATATGTGATTTCTACTGATTCTGATGTTTCCTAGAAAGAAGATGCCATGATTACATATTTTATCCAACAACCCAAGGATGACTTAATTCATTATTATAATAATTATTTTTTATCATATCCTGAAGGGTTTGATACACATTCTTTTGATAACTTGGATTTATTCTACGAAAAAAAAATTCAACTGCCTGTATGCCCTAACATTGATAAACATGAGGTCATGATTTTCCCAAAATAAGATTCTTGTGATGAGAATTTCCATCCTCCCTATTTTTCTTTATCTCACTATGTTACTAAGGATGCAACTAGGAAACATGTTCCTCGTTCGAAGTTTCCTCCGAGATAATTTTTTTTCTTAGAATTCAAGAGTAGGTTGGATGCTTTAAGAATAAATTTGACATCTCATTCTTTCAGCCCCCCCTCAAGTAATTATCAATCATCTTCTATATTCTTGTTCATCCCTTCTTGGGTCTTGGGGAGTGATGAGGTCCAGGTTAGTCATTTTTTGGGGTCTCTAAGTCAGCCTCATGAGTATTCTTCTTATCACAACCCTATTCAAATATGGGTTGAGCATTCTTGTGTTAGAAAACCGGGATCGTGGAGAAATAAAACAAGAAAAATGCGGAAATAAAACACATAAGATACACAATACAATAGAGACACGGATATACATGGTTCACCCAATGTGGGCTACATCCACCAGAGAAATTTCTAGGTCCTTCCTTTTTATTATCCAACAAAATGAAGGGATACAACCTACAACATTCCCACTGTAACTTCCTCTTATTTTTCTCATAGTCTCCTCTCTAAAAATACAATATTCACAATAATACATAGATTTAATACAATTCCCTCATAAGAGAGGGTTTCCTTCTAGGGAAAAAAACCATAAAATAACTTCTACCGTCAGATCTATGACCTTATAATGAATGGTCCAGATTGACTATGAAATTACAATATTTTACAAGGAAAATTTCCCCAAAATTTCTCTTCGAGGGAGTTGCCCCTAAATCCCATGCCAAGGGGGGGGGGGGCTACAAAAATTTTCTCTTCCCCCCTTGGACCCCCTTCGTGACATTTTTGGGTGGAAAATGCCCCCCACACCCCCCCCCCTTTGGGTAATGGATTCCAAGAACGACTGAAACAAATCTATGAATCCAGAATATAATCAGGCTCCACAACCAACAATATCTCACTTGGAGATTGATAAAAAACACTCCATTACCGTTGTACCTGTTGGACTATACTCCACCTTGGGCCTGGTAAATTTCTCATCTTCACCTTCATGTTTGAAGGCAAACTAAAATTGAGAAGGAACTTAGTTTCTCTCTGGTTACTCCATTTGTAAACATGTTTGGAGGATTTTGGCTAGTATGTATCTTTTACAACATTAAATGTCCATCTTCTAAGATGGATTGTATGAAATGGTACCTGTGTTTTATATTCTTAGTATTTGAATGGAAGTTTGAGTTATTTTCAAGATGAATGACACTCTCACTGTCACAATACAACCTGCTATTCTCTTGCTTCTTTCCCAATTCCTCCATAAACCTCTATAACCAAATCATTTCTTTACTAGCCTTTGTATAAACATACTCTATTTATGTTGTTGAAAGTGAAATACCATTTTGTATTTTTGAAATCCATGTTATTGTTTTTCCACCTACAGTAAAAACATACCTTGTGGTGCTCCTCCTACTATCTTTATCACATGCCATATTGAAATCAACATATCCCTGAAGAACAATGTTTGAACCTCAAAAACATAATGCATGAGTAGAATTACCTCTCAAATACCTAAGAATCCACTTTACTACCTCCCAATTTTCTTTACCTAGCTCGTTCATATACCTGCTCACAAAGCCCACTGCATGTGCAATATCTGGTCTTGTGCAAACCATTGCATACATTAAGCTTCCAACTACTGATGAATAAGGGACCTTGGACATGTATTATATCTCCTCCTATGTCTTGGGACACATTTCCTTAGTTAATTTGAAATGGTTGGCCAAAGGTGTACTAACTGGTTTGGTATTTTTCATTCTAAATTTCCAACACCTTCTCTATGTACTCACCCTGAGACATTGTGAATTTGCGATTTTTCCTGTCTCTAGTTATTCTCATATCGAGTATTTTATTTGTAGCAACCAAATCCTTCAATGAAAATGGATTAGATAATTTCTTCTTGATCACATTTATATCCTACATATTAGATCCCACAACAAGAATTCCATCTACATACAATAGTAAGATTATATAGCTTCCATTTTCTATCCTTTTAAAACAAACAGAGTGATCATAATGACATCTACTATATCCTTGTTTTGTTATAAACTTGTCAAACTTAAAATACCAATTCCTTGGAGCTTTCTTTAGGCCATAAAATCTCTTATTCAACCTGCATACCAAATGTTCCTTCCCTTTGACCTAATATCGTTGTGGTTGTTTCATATAAATATATTCCTCCAAATCCCCATGGAGAAAAGCTATTTTTACATCTAATTGTTCAAGATGTAACTCTTCTACTTCCACAAGACTTAAAATAGTCCTAATTCAAGAATATTAACAAGAGGAGAACATGTTTCATCAAAATATATACCTTTCTTTTGTGCAAACCCCTTTACAACAAGTCTAGCATTGTACCTCTTTTTTCCTCCATATTCTTCCTTCAACTTGTCAACCCATTTATTCTGCAATGATCTTTTTCTTGCACGCAACTGAACCAAGTCCCAAGTATGGTTATTTACCAAGGAATCCATTTCCTTGCCTTGGTCCCACTTTGTTTTAGTCTTTACCTGCACTGCCTCTTCATAACTTTCGGGTTCGCCAGAATGAATCAACAATAAATAATACAATGAAGGAGACTATTGTTCAGGGGGTCTACTTAACCTGGTAGATATTCTAACAACACTTTTAGGAGTTTGAGGTACCTGTTGCTCATTTTGTTGTAAATTTTGATTGTCTCATGCCTTTGGAATTTCTTTTTAAGTGACCTCATCAAGCACTGTGTATTCTGATTTTTCTTTTCCCTGTTTCTTTCCCTGCCACGGATATTTGTACATGACCTTCTCATTGAATATGACGTCTATACTCATAATAATTTTGTGACTTTATTAATCCCATAAAAGATAACCAAAATTATTAACATTGTATCCAATAAGGTTACACTTATTGGATTTTTCCTCAAGCTTTGTTCTATTTTCTTTATCAATATGAACAAATTCTTCACAACTGAAAGTCTTAAAAAAGGAACACTTTACATTTTTACCTGTCAATGCCTCCTTTGGAATTACACCATCCAAATATCTTGAAGGTCCTTGGTTTATAAAGTAAATAGTAGTATCTACAACATCTTCCTAGAACTGTAAGGGAAACCCAACATGTAATCTCATACTCCTTGCATGCTCCATGATTTTCTTGTTCATCCCTTCAGACACACCATTTTCTTGTGGTGTTCCTCGAATTGTCTTCTCTCTACGAATCCCATGGTATGAATAGTAATCATAAAACTCTTTGTTGCAATATTCACCTCCATTTTCTGATCTGAGACACTTTAACATTTTTCCTGTCTCATTCTCAACCAAAGCTTTCCATTTCTTAAAAGTATTAAAAACATAAGATTTTTGTCGAATGTAATAAACCCAAGTTTTTCTAGTTGCATCATCAATAAGAGTAACATAATAACGAGAGCCACCAAGAGATGATACCTTATTTGGTCCCCATACATTTGTATGCACGAGCTCTAACCTTTCACTCCTCTTTTCTTTTTCGACTCTAATAAATATGACTCTCTTCTATTTTCCATAATTGCAATGCTCTCAGAAATCCAAATCAATTTGTTTAAGATCTGGAAATAAATTTATTTTGTGAAGTATTTGCATCCTCTTCTCACTCATGTGTCCAATCCTATGATACCAAAGTGATGTATCCACTCATGTAGAAGCTAAATAAATAGAAGAATTAGTATTACCAGTACATAAATACAATGTACCTACCTTCTCTCCTTTTTCTATCACCAGTGATCCTTTGGTGACCTTCCACGCCTTATCTGTAAATATGGATATAGTACCTTCACTTACCAACTACCCTATTGAAATCATATTTTTCCTTAGATATGAAACATGTCTTACCTATTTCAACAACCATTGGTTTCCATTCTTTTGGTTTATTTGTACCTTATCCATTCCAACAATTTTGCATGGTGCATCATCACCCAAATGAACCTGTGCAAATTCACCTTGAAAATAATCTATAAAATGTTTCCTATGGGGTATTTCATGAAATGAAGCCCCTGAGTCTACTACCCAATACTTATAAATATTATCTACAAAAAGAATCAAAGCATATTGTAACACATCACTTGTTACATTTGATTCTTGATTTTTCTCTTGTTGTCCATCTCTTTGTTTCTTTGAAGCTCTGCAGTCTTTCTTCATGTGTCCTTTCTTCCTACAATTCCATCAATCTATCTTTCCCGGTATGGATTTGGATCTACCCTTCCTATAATTCCCACAGTTCCATGATTCCTTTCCTCTATCCTTTTGTCTTCCTCTATTCTCCACAGTCAATGCATTACGTGATGTTTCACTTGTGCTTTTCCATCGCATTTCCTTGCTAAGTATAACACCAACAACATCATCAAATTTTAGAGTGTTGGAACCAGACACATAGTTACTTACTTCCATGAACAAGCCATTCCAAATTTTTGGCAATGAGCACAAGATTAGAAGAGCCCTGACCTCATAATCAAAGTCCACATTTACAGAACTTAGCTAATTAGTAACTGTATTAAATTCATTTAAATGATCTGCAACAGACCCACCTTATGACATATTCATATTAAATAATATCTTTATTATAAATAACTTATTGGACATCAAGGGTTTTTCATATAGTTTAGCCAATGCATCCATCAAATCCTTCATTGTTGTTTCTTTTGAAATATTGAAATCCATCAACACTTCCAGGGTCAGGCGTATCGTTCCTAGTGCTTTTCTGTCAATAACCTCCCATTCTTCGTCCTTCATGGTCATCAAATTCTTTTCTATTCCGCCCAATGGTAGGATTAGATTCTTCTGATATAAATAATATTCTGTATTCATATTCCATAACTGGTAGTTTTGGTCTTTAAATTTCTTGACCCTAAACTTTACATCTTCCTTCATTTCTCCCACTCGAACCAGGAACCCTCTTTTCCTGCGAGTTACCTTTTTCTCTAATACCAATTGTTATAAAAATAGGATCATGGAGCAATAAAATAAGACAAATGAGGAAATAAAACACAAAATATACACAATACAATAGATACACATATATATGTGGTTTACCTAATGTGAGCTAAGACCACTAGAGAAATTTCCAGGTTCTTCATTTTTATTATCCATCAAAATGAAGGGATATAAACTATAGCACACCTGATGTAACTTCATCTTATTTTTATCACAGTCTCCTCTCTCAAAATACAATATTCACAATAATACACAACCACAATACAATTCCCTCATAAGAGAGGGTTGTCTTCTAGGGAAAAAAACCCTAAAATAACTTCCACTGTCATATCTGCGACATTGTAATGAACAGTCCATATTGACTACAAAATTACAATATTTTACAAGGAAATTTTCCCAAACATTCTGCTTCGAGGGAAATGCCCCCGAATCCCCCACAAGGGGGGAATAAAACATTTGTCACTTCCCCCCTTAGTGACAGTTGTGGGGGTGGGACCCCCCCCTGTTAGCACTCGGTAAATTTCCTAGAGGTTGACAACATAAGAAATCTACTAAGGTAACTTTATACAACCACTTTTGAAGCTGGGATCTAGCCCTTCCAACTTCATAGAGGGATCTCTCTATTAGATTTAGCTATGTTTCAAATTTCAAATATTAGGCTAGGTAAATAGATAGGTCGGTTTTGTTTTCAAAGTGTTTTTCGAATTGGTTGAGACAGTGTAAACATCCATTGGGCTATGGGGTCTGAGTTAAAATAAAATATGAAATACAAACCAGAAACGCAAAGGGAAAACTTTCACAAGGCGAGATAATATAATCACTGGATCTTTTAGTAGCTTAAATGGTGAAAAGAAAAAGAGATGAGAAAAATAATTTCAACAAAAAAGCAGTTAATAATTTCTTTGTTGAAAATACCAGAAGATAAAACACTTAAATCTTTCGAGTCAGAAACAGGGTATACTAGATAAATCCTGCAACATTCGTTACTCGTAAAGATTAGATTCAGAAAACAAAATGATGACAAAGAGGGAATAAAATTCAACTTAGAGAGAAAAACATCACCAGTGAATACACACAAGAATCCTGTAAAAGTGCCTCCTTTTTATTAATGGAAGATCTCAAAAAAAAAAAGATTACAGTCTGATAGCATCAGGGTGTGAAGATCAACAACCCTCAATACTTAGAAAGGTGAAGTATTTATAAATCAAATTACAAAGATCCTATCATTAATGACCAGGACGTGCTAAATCTATTTTTAGCCTAACTAACTTAACAAAATTCCTAAATCTAGGAAATGCTTGATGGTGTGGTGTAACTGCACGTTGATTTCTGGGTGGGTCGTTGATGAAGCCTCCGCACGACCTCATCTGACTGGACGAATGACTGTACTGGGACAACTCATCTGCTAATAGATCATATCATAGAGCTCCTCCCATCTAAGATGACTGGGCATGTTGACTTTGAGTAGCCTTCGATACACTTCGTCCATTTCTGTGTACTTGGTGAATGTAGTCTTGGTGAGGAAGATGTATCGAATTTCGTGTTGGATACTGATGTCCCACTGGAGGGCATCTAGGAATGCCTTTCCAGTGATGCTCCCTTGAATGCCTGCAAACTTTGAACTATCCTTAGCCACTTTGGCTAATCTCTTCTTGTAGTCTGGGAGTGTCATCAATTTATCATTGATTACTTTCAGACCAGGAAGACCTTTCTTATGGAGAGCTTCAATCTTATTGAAGAATCTTTGTACCCCCAGGTCCATGGTCTGAACCTTTTATTCCAACTGGAGAATTAATCCCCTCTTGGTCAAAAATCTTTTGACCTCAAGGATGGTCTCTGTTTTGTTTTCAATCTTCAGCTCTTCCATCTCTTCCCTGGTCTTGGAATTGAGGAACTTGATGATCTTGTTTGCCTGTGTTGGCATGTCTCCCAATTCAACTTTGATCTTCTCAATGGTCTGTTTTCTCCTCTGGACCAATTCGTTCTGCTCAAACATGATCTGGATCATTGGCCATACCTCTTTTATGGACTTAGTGATGTCCGTCCATACACTCTCTTTAACCTCAACCAAAGTCTTTCCTGCCACTGTTTGCTTCCGAAGCTGTTGTAGCTCCTGCTTGAGCTGCTCTGTCACCTGCTTTTCCTTGGAGAGGATGTTATGGAAGGTGGATTTGAGTTCCTAAAGGTTCTCAATCTCCTTTTTAAGCCTGTTGATCTCTGTTTCCTGCAGGTTCATCTTTTCCATGGACTTATCCAGGTTGGCTGTCTTCTCCTGGGGAGTCAATGGAGTTGCAGATGGGACTTCTGTCTCTGATGCTGTGCTCACTCCTGAAATTGGAATAGCACTCAATGGAATGACTTCCATTGGCTTCAGCTACTCTTTCTCCTTTAATAGTTTCTCCATCTCAACTTCCATTTCTTTGAGCTATGCATTCTGCTCCATGAGAAGCTTGAGAATTTCATCCTTCTCTCCTTCTTTCTCTGCTATCTCCTTCACTTGCGAATCCTCTATAGGTGGGAGCTTCAATTTTTTCCTCAAGGAGGCTATGTCAACATTCTTCTTATTTATCATTTCCTCAGCTGCTCACGTTTGAAGGATCATAACCAATCTTGAGGACCAGCTCCTCCAAAGTCTTGATTCTGTTGTCCTTGGCAAAGGATGATATTTTCTCTAGCTTCAATTGTGTTTGAACATTGTTCAGGGACACCTGCAATATGGATGCAGAAGTGGCAGCATGCGCCAATGTATAGAAAACCATCTCCTCTGTCTGCTTGTGCAGATCCATTTGATCGGTCAGATGCACATCCTTCGTCTGAAATTTGAAGGTGGCCCTCTTGTAGTCAGTGATCACCTTTGGATCTGGTACCTATGCCTGGAGGAAGGCCATGTGCATTATTCCCTTCTCTGTGTCAAATGCCGACAACAGCCTGTGTTGCGCAATCGACGTCTGCTTCCAGAACTGGGCACAAGTACTGCTGGTTAGGGTCTGGTTCTTTTTCTTGATCAGCTCATACTTCTCGAATATACTCAGCTTCGATCCCACCTTGCCTGGCTGGGTGGTTAATGGAGGATCTGTAGATTTTTCCATCACTGCTGAGGTTATGGCCTTATGGAGGCTCGAACCGAAGGGTGGTCTATCCACCTTGGTCGATGCTGTAGACGGGGCTTATTTTTCTCTGGTCGGACTAGGAACTAAAATTGTCTTGGGCCTCTTAGTATGTAGTTGGAACTCTTCGGATGATACCTCTGTGACAGGTGGAGATAACTCTTGTCGAGGCCTTTTTTCCTTAGTGCCCTGTGGCATGGTTGTTTGAGATACAGTGGCCGGGGGATCCTGCTGTGGTACTTCGACCAATGT
This sequence comes from Picea glauca, assembly GCA_000966675.3. Classification (NCBI taxonomy): domain Eukaryota; kingdom Viridiplantae; phylum Streptophyta; class Pinopsida; order Pinales; family Pinaceae; genus Picea; species Picea glauca. The sequence goes on along the minus strand of JZKD02S1749492.1, from coordinate 99,966 downwards.
GTTAGGCTCCCACGCTGTCTGATTTGCAAATTTTTCAATTTCAGGCCTGGACTCATGGATATATGGAATGTTTTTGTTCTTGACCCTCATTTCTGAGATGATCCCACATGGATCATAATTCCATGGGAAGCTCATGGAGAACGTCATTTCTTTTAGTAGCATGTCTACTTCTTCCCCAATGCCCTGATTGTTGCATATGAAGGAGCCAATCTGCCCCTTGATTCTAAGCTATTGCTTTTTCTTCAATGACACAAAATGGATGTCATTGGAATTTATTATCTGCCTTATATATTCTAGAGAAAATATTTTGACAGGAAGATACTTGGGAAGCTTATACGGTGCCAACTCGCACCCGTATACTCTGATCTCGGTGTAATCTTTATACAAGTACCAATCCCCAGTCTTTGTGTTGTCCGAGAGATGCAAGATTCTATGGACTTCATCGTTTATTCAAGGCTCAGGCCTGCCACCTAGCATGCTTACCACAGGGTGGTAGAATTGATCGACGAACTCCTTGAAACTGAAATCAATGGAGTTGTTCTTGAGAAAGGAGGTCCATGCTGTGATTGCTTGAGGTCTACCATATCCATCCATCTTCTACATGGAAAAGCCAAATTTATCCACCTGGAAGAAGACGAACAGGTATTCTAGTATCGTTGAGTATCTGAACATGCCCTCTGTGCCAAAATTCATGAACTATTCGTGAATATTGTCTACCAAGAATGCGCTGAAGTCGAACTGGGTGGTGGGATTTTCATCGCTAGAGAAGATGGATAGAAAACCCAGAATGGGTTCATCTACCCACTGATCAGAATAGTAACCTAACAGATCACAAAGGGATGAGATGGCCTGGTTTCCCTTAGTCGAGAACATTGAAGATGGGTAAGGAGGATTTGTGGAGGGAACTTGAGCGGATGGGGGAAGAAAAAGATCGAATATTTGAGCTCTTTGGGGAAAGGTCATTTTCTGGTATAATTCCGTAAGAATTTTTAGGTTGAAGGGAGACACAAAGTCGGCTTGGGGGATTTGCATCATCTGGTCTATGGATTCGGGCATGATGAGGAACATGATCTCCTTGGACGAGGAGATGACGACTCTTTTTTCGGGAATATAGTGAGCTTGACACTTGAGAGCGAACTCGGGAAAATGGTGGATCTGAGGGAAGAGGTAGAGGGGTAAATTGGACTCCCAGAGTCCAATTTCATCACTTTGGTCCAGGAAAACTTCCCTGAGCCATGCCTGGAGGTCTGAGAAGTCAAAATCGCATTTTGTATCCACAATTAATCGGTCTTTGTCGACCAGTGGGATCCTATCCAGGTCAACAGGAGGCGGGAGAAATGGATTCTCCTCTCCTTCTGCTTGTTTGGACTTTGGTGCCATTTCTGCAACAATACCTGAAATAAAACACAATGTTAGTGGGGGAGAATGACCGTGGATGAGGGAAATGGACTGTAACGGAGGACTAAGCGGTGAATTTATCTGGTGCGATGGGTGAATGGTGACAGTAAGGGGGAAAAACGATAGTTTTAAGTAAAACGGGGGTCGGTTGGGCGCGGGAGATAGGTCAGTTGATTAATGGATAGATTATCCAGTAATAAATGGCCAACAGATTACTTTGAGGGTGAGATGGCAGGTGACGGTGGCTGAGGGATACGAACAAGTGACATGGCGACTATCGATTGGAGGTAAAATTCATAGTAAGGGGCTTGCTACGAGCGAAGGGGGGAAAGGACTGACAGTAGTTATGGGACATGAACATTTCGGGAAATGTGGAAGGTGACGTCCAGAGGTGACGAAGGTCTATCAGATAGCAGGAGATGATGGGACTCGAGGGAATTAGATCACTGCCATGTATAACAAGGGACCCGCCAGAGGAATAATACCATTCCGGACCCCCCCCTCTGTTAAAAGCAGATAAGTCGGGGGGTTTGAAAAACATCTTGGACCGTTGATCTGTATGCCTGCCTTTATGACGCAGATCTATGCATGCTGTTTATGAGTGATTTTGGACCCCCCCCCCTCCATTAAAGGAAAAACGGACGGGGGGGTCCGTAATCCAATGTTGACCATAGATCTGCACGCTCAATCCTGGGTCGTCTAGATGCGTGCAGGTCTTATCAGCGATCCCCCCCCCCTTCCATTAAAGATAGAATGGTCGGGGGGGTCTGGAAAGGCCTGTCCATCGTCAATATGAGCACAATCATCTAGACCCTTGAGACATTATCGAAGCATAATTGGGGGTGGGGAAACGTACATGCACCTAGAAAACTTAGGATAAGTGTCTTTTCATGGGTTTTTTTTATTTTTTTTAAACTTTCATGTCTACACCACCAAGGGGTTAGTCGAACAACATTTAGCTATCCAAATCATGGTGCAACATTAATCATCAAACTGGTTCTTATTGAAATGAAGCCTCAATGCAACTAACCTATGTTCTAACCTAGTTTCCTATAACAGTTAACCCATATTAGACTGTTGGGTTAAGAAATTACTCTACCCTGGGGCTATCTGACCAGGGTTAGACAGTCTAGCCAGACTTATTCACTAATCTAACCTAGACCATTTGGATAAGATTACACTGTTTAGACAAAATCCATTCACTACCCTATCAACATCAATTTAAAAAAGAACTTGGCCATGCTTGAAAGGTATGGACCAAGTTACCATTATTTCATGGGGCTTTTATTGAATTCTATTATGCCCTCTTTTCTTTTTCTTTTCTTTATTTTTTCTTTTCTTTCTTTTTCCTTTTTCTTTTCTTTTCTTTCTTTTTCCTTTTTCTTTTTCTTTTTCAAATTATCTGGAGAATGAAATATCATTTGTCAACCAAAAAATACTAAAGACAGATAATATCCTAGTCACCATTTGATCCTATAAATTATAGGATGATAACAGCGGTTCCACCTGGGGATGGTGTAATGCCCTGTATTTTGACCTTAGGTAGTTAGAACATTGTTGTTTACTAATTTTGATAGTTCAAAGTTTAGCATTTGTTTGGAGTCAGTTAGACTTTGTTAGACATTGAGATATGTACCTCTAGGCCTATTTGTATGTTACATGATATATGCTCATGAAAAAGATAGTTATTTGATTTGTTAAACATGAAAATTAAATGGGGAAGTTTGATACATGTATACCAATTCAAGTTATATTGTGAATGTATAATAGATGCAATGCGTGATGTAAATAGAAAAACATTTCTTAATTGGGTGTCAATGCAAATATGGATTCTT
>JZKD02S1749492.1:58302-72828 GCA_000966675.3 Picea glauca | reverse complement strand
CTTGACTAGTACCCCTACCCCTCCTTTTATAGGTTAGGAAGAGCTAGGGTTTTAGTCGAACTCTCGGCCATGCATGGCGGAGAGTTTCAGTTAACTGACAAAAAGCCCCGAGTTTTGGCGGAAACTTTCCTGATTTTTTGCATTGTTAGGTACTCGCGGGCTGTTTTAGGCTAGCCCGCGGATGCCCGCGTGCAGTAAGAGGACAGCAAGCGGATACCCGCGCTCAGTAAGAAGTTAGGGCGTGGGTTGCTTGTTTTGAGTGGTTTTTTGAGGAATTTTTCAGCATGGCTTTGGCTAGGAAGAGGCATGAGTTGGCCTGATGCCAAGTAAACCTGTATGGTGCATTTTAGGGTTATAACATCTTGGACCATTGATCTACACGCTTGCCTCTGAGCCGTAGATCTATGCGCGCTTTTTATGAGCGATTCCGGACCCCCCCCCCCTCCATTAAAGGAAGAATGGACGGGGGGGGTCCAGAATCCAATGTTGACCATAGATTTGCGTGCTCGATCCTGGGCTGTCTAGATGCGCACGGGTCTTATCAGCGATTCCAGACCCCCCCCCTTCTGTTAAAGATAGAACGGTCGGGGGGGTCCGAAAAGGCATGTCCATCATCGATCTGAGCGCAATCATTTGGACCCTTGAGACATGATCGAAGCATAATTGGGGCCACGGAAATGTACATGCGCCTAGAAAACTTAGGATATGTTCCTTTTCATGGGTTTTTTTTTTTTTTTTTAAACTTTCATGTCTACACCACCAAGGGGTTAGTCGAACAACATTTAGCTATCCAAATCATGGTGCAACATTAATCATCAAACTGGTTCTTATTGAAATGAATCCTCAATGCAACTAACCTATGTTCTAACCTAGTTTCCTATGACTAGTTAACCCAGATTAGACTGTTGGGTTAAGAAATTACTCTACCCTGGGGCTATCTGACCAGGGTTAGACAGTCTGGCCAGACTTATTCACTAATCTAACCTAGACCATTTGGCTAAGATTAAACTGTTTAGCCAAACTCCATTCACTACCCTATCAACATCAATTTAAAAAAGAACTTGGCCATGCTTGAAAGGTATGGACCAAGTTACCATTATTTCATGGGGCTTTGATTGAATTCTTTTATGCCCTCTTTTCTTTTTCTTTTCTTTCTTTTTCTTTTTCAAATTATTTGCAGAATGAAATATCATTTGTCAACCAAAAAATAATAAAGACAAATAATATCCTAGTCGCCAGTTGATCCTATAAATTATAGGATGATAACACCCCCCACACCCCCTCGTTAGGCAATGGGGTCTAAGAATGGATGAAACAAAACTCTGAATCAGGAAGATAATCAGGATCAACAACCAATATCTTGTGGGAATGTGACTTGGGATAATTTTGTCCCTCCCTCCCACCTCCATGGGTTATATTTCATGATTATATGTGATATAATGACTGTTCTAACTCATGTTCTTTTTTTTCTTGATTTATCTTTATTCTAGTTTATGATGAAGCACATGGGTAAATGTTATGATACAATGCTAGGATGGATTTGTTGGTTATATGATTATACCTATCATTTCAACTAACATAGATTAAGGTAGGTAGGGTAGGGTAGGAATTTACATTCTGCATCTCATTTATATATATGTTGCATCTTGCATATCATGCTAGACTCTAGTATATTTTTCATTTTCCTTGTATTTGCATGCATATTTTTGATTTGCATTATTGTCTTCCCTGCATCCTTGCATCTTGTTATGTTACGTTCATATGATTTTCATTGATATGTTAGAATAAAAATATCAGAAAATGTTTATTTTCTAGTTTTTCTTTGGATTTGGTAGTTATTATTTTTTCCATATGAACAGGGGGTGAGTTACACCACCCCTCATATTTCAACAGTTTTCTTGAGTTGTGTAGGCACAGGTCATACCAGGAGATGTTGAGGTTCTCATGTGCTATACGGTAAGCACATTTCCCCATGTAGGATCCATATGTGTTATAAAAAAAAATGATCACGAAGTAAAGAAAATTAAAAAACTGTGAAAATAAAACACATAAGATACATAATATAATAGAGATACAGATATATGTGGTTCACAGAGTGTGGGATACATCCACCAGATAAATTCCCATGTCCTTCCTTTTTATTATCCAACAAAATGAAGGGATACAACCTACAACACACCCATTGTAACTTCCTCTTCTTTATCTCACAGTCTCTTATCTCAAAATATAATAATCACACTCATCCACATCCGCAATACAATTCCCTCATAAAAGAGAGTTTCATTATAGGGAAAAAATCCCTAAAAATAACTTCTACTGTCATATCTATGACCTTATAATGAACGATCTAGATTGACTATGAAATTACAATATTTCACAAGGAAATTTTTTGATCCCCCCCCCTTGACCCCCCTGGCGACAGTTGTGGAGGGTGAAATCCCCCAAACACCCCCACTTTATGGAATGGGGTCCAAGAATGGCTGAAAAAACCTCTGAATTAGGAAGATAATGAGGCTCCACAACCAACAAACTTCCACTTGGATATTGGTCACAACAACTCCATTGTTGATGTACCTACTAGACTATGCTCCACCTTGGACATGGAAAATTTCTCATCTTCACCTTCATTCTTGAATACCAACTGAAGTTGAGAAGGAAATCGGTTTCTCCCTTCTTACTACCTTTGTTAACAAGTCTGCAATATTCTAGCTAGTATGTATCTTTTCAAACTTCAAATGTCCCTCTTCCAAAATAGACCGTATGAAATGGTACCTGAGATGTATATGCTTAGTCTTTGAATGGAAGGTTGAGTTATTTGCAAGATGAATGGAACTCTCACTATCACAGTACAACTTGATAGTCTTCTGCGTCTTTCCCAATTCCTTCATAAACCTCTATAACCAAATAATTTCTTTACTTTCCTTTGTAGAAGAAACATACTCTACTTATATTGTTGAAAGTGAAACAACCTTTTGTACTTTCGAAATTCAACTTATTGTTGTTCCACCTAAAGTAAAAACATACCCTATGGTGCTCCTCCTTCTATATTTATCACCTACCATATCTGAATCAACATATCCCTGTAGAAAAATGTTTGAACCTCCAAAACATAATGCATGAGTAGCAATACCTGTCAAATACCTAATAATCCACTTTAATTCCTCCCAATGTTCTTTACTTGTATTTTTCATATACCTACTCACAACTCCCACTGCATGTGCAATATTTGATCTTCTGCAAACCATTGCATACATCAAGCTTCCAACTGTTGATGAATAAGGGACCCTAGACATGTATTTTATCTCCTCATGTGTCTTGTGATACATTTCCTTATTTAATTTGAAATGGTTGGCCAAATGTGTACTAACTGGTTTTTCATTCTTCAGTCTAAGCCTCTCCAACACCTTCTCTATGCACTCACCCTAAGACAATGTCAATTTGTGATTTTTCCTGTCTCTTGTTATTCTCATACCAAGGATTTTATTTGCAGCACCTAAATTCTTCATCACAAATGAATTAGCTATTTTTCCTTGAGCACATTTATATCCTGCATATTAGACCCTACAACAAGCATGTCATCTACATACAATAGCAATATAATACAACTTCCATTTTCTAGCCTCTTAAAATAAACACAGTGATCATAATGAAATCTACTATAACCTTGTTCTATCATTGTTAGAACAAGATTTGCCTCACCCTATGCAATCTTGAAGAGAGGGACTTACTCCATTTCCCTATGCAGACCTACTTTCCCTGATTAATGAATCTAGAGACAAAAATAAATATTTTTCCACTTGTACGCACCTAGCAAGTGTTACAACATGTGTATACACTGGTTGCTCCACTACAAGCCGCATACATCGAGATTTGTGCTAGAAAATAAAAAATAAACTTCAGGTTTCCATGTCACAACATAAGATCTCTGATCCTTGGCCTTCCATATACTAGAAACATTCCGACTTGGCCTTTCAATTGCATTTTGAAATCTCTAAAGAAGCCAATTCCAAGCTATGGAAAATGAGAGAGAATTCAACTTTGAGAGAAAAGTTACTCTGGAGAAATTATTACTTCATTATTGAGTATGCATCCCTTTGTCCTTTAAGTCTAGACACAATCTTCAGCTCCCAAGCTCTTCCCTTATTTATGGAGAACTTATTTGTCTCCCTTATATGAGATTACCTTTTGTGGAGGATTGAAGTGGTGGAGGCCCAATTGGAAGGAACTCGGTTTCTCGGTTCTGAACCATGCTGATACAGAAGTCTGTAATGTTTTCACTTATGCTGATCATTTGTTAATAGAAATACTCCTTTCCCATCCAATTGATATCTTGAAAAAATGTGTTATGATCCATGGGCATGTTTGTTTTGAATATTAATGGATTATGCTATCTAATGTGATAACCTATTATATTATCACTATATGCTTGTTGTTATTGTTTGTTGAGAACTTGTTGCAGGTATAAAGTTTTGGGTCAAAGTGCTCAATGGTGGACATCATCAAATGTTTGGACGAGGTAGGCCTCTTTCTTACCTCCTTTGCACATTAATTTATATAGCATATATTCGAATTGAGTCAATTTATACAGTCACTCTTGTATGTTGTGGTTCACCGTAGCCATAGAGAGATTTTCCTCGTAACAGTCATAAACCTGGAAAAATTCAAATACCACTTCCTTGGAGATTTATCTAGGTCATGCAATATATTCTTCAACCTACATACCAAATTATCATTTCCTTTGACCTCATACCCCTGTGGTTGCTGCATATAAGTCTCTTCCTTCTAATCCCCATGGAGAAAACTTGTGTTTACATTTAACTGTTCAAGATCCAAATCTTCTACTGCCACAAGACTTAAAATAGTATTAATTGAAGTCATATTAACAACAGGATAAAATATTTCATCAAAATATATACCTTTATTTTGTGCAAACCCATTTACAGCAAGTCTAGCCTTGTACTATTTTTTTCATCCATATCCTTCCTTCAACTTGTAAACTTGTTTATTCTGTAATGCTCTTTTTCCTGTAGGAAACTGAACCAAGTCCCAAGTCTGGTTATTTACCAAGGAATCAATTTCTTCTTTCATGCCTTGCTCCCACTTATTTTTAGTGTCTACCTGCATTTCCTCTTCATAACATTTTGGTTCACCAGAATCAATGAACAATAAATAATACAACGAAGGAGAGTATCGTTCAGTAGGTCTATTTAACTTGATAGATATTCTAACAACACTTGCAGGAGTTTGAGGTACTTGTTTCTCTTGTTTTTATACATTTTGATTTATGGTGACTTTGGAATTTCATTTTTCAGTGATCTCATCAAGCACCGTGCATTCTACTTTTTATTTTTCTTGTTTCTTTCCATGCAACTAATCTTTTTACATGACCTTCTCATTGAATATGACATCTCTACTCCTAATGATTTCTGATTTTCATAATCCCATAAGTGATAACCAAAATAATTAACACCATATCCAATAAAGGTACACTTATTGGATTTTGCCTCAAGCTTTGTTCTATTTTATTTATCAATATGGACAAATGCTTCACAACCGAAAGTCTTCAAAAATGAATAGTTTAACTTTTTACCTATCCATGCCTCCTGTGGAATACCACCATCCAAAGAGATTGAAGGTCCTATGTTTATTAAGTAAACAACAATATATACAACAACTTCCCAGAGCTATAAGGGAAACCCAACAAGCAATCTCATACGCCTTGCACACTCCATTATTGTCATGTTCATCCTTTCCGACACACCATTTTCTTGTGGTTTTCATGGAAATTTATTCTCTCTACAAATCCCATAGTATGAACAATAATCATCAAACTCGTTGCAATATTCACCTCCACTTTCTGATCTGAGACACTTCAAATTTTCCCCGTCTCAATCATCATCATCATTTTAGTAGAGCAACATCCACTACACCAGCTTGTCTCCCAGAAGACAACATGACTTTATTCATGAGATAACAAGTATGATCTCATGGTAAGTTTCAATTTAATATTTGAAACATTTGAGCATGTTTTGAATAGTCCTTTCTTGATTAAAAAACATTTTCTTTGAAATTATACCTTTTTCCTATTTTCACCTTGGTGGTTAACATGTTTTCCTAATAAGTGGGTCACCCTAGGGAAAAGGGTTGTTATTGGGGGGTCTCCTTGAAGGGTCATCCTACCACTCCCATTCATACTTACCACTTTCCACACTTTTTCCCCTCTCTTTCCTTATCTTTTGTGTTTTTGGGCTCATTAAACCCAAGAAGGGATTATACCTCATTTCATTGGAAGAAGGCGCTAAAGGCCCAAAGGTATTGTAGTTGGAAATATTTAAAAGCCATGAATTATCTTTCTATATTCTCAGCCTAAGGTCATGAGAGCAATGAAACGCTTCTCCATTAAAAATAAGGACCTTTTAAAACACATAATTAATAAATATTTTGCTTGATGGGGGAATGCAATTGCGGTTTCCTTTACTTTCCATCGCACATGGAACTCAATTTGTTCCTAAATTCAAGTGGTGTTTTGGTGCTCTTACTTTCCATCACACATAACACTCAATGTTCAAACTGTAATAAATTAAAGGCAAGGGCTTGGAAATTTGTTGCATTGCAAATGAAGGATGCAACACTCTCTCCACAAAGGCACTGATAAATGAGACAATACAAACCCTTGATATATCAAGAAACCCATGCCCAAAATTCTTCCCCAATCCACCTCATACTCATCACTTTATCTATATAGGTTCTTCTTGGGAAATATTCCTTTACTTGAGGATTGGCTTACCCAATAGGGAACCATGACACCCCTCCCATACCTAAATTTGGAAAAACTTAGAAGGTCTTTGATCATTTCTTTAATTTGAAAAGGGGGCATTTGATGCACATGTTTAGGTGGTTCTTGTATTAAATTTGTCTTACTTGGCATGATACTTGTGACTTGTGGACCCTTGGAGGGTGTATTTATTTGTCTTTGTAGGACCTTGCCTTGAGGATGAATGTTGGACCCTGCAAGTGGAATACCATTGATGATGAACGTTGGACTTTGAGAGTGGAGTAATTTTCCTTTGGAGGATCTTTAGAATCACTAGAGGATGAGCTTTCACCTTTCTCCATTTGGACATTACCCTTTGGATTCCTAGGAAATCACTTCTTAGCACTTGACATCACTTTGGAGGGCTAGGGTTTGATGGATGAGATGGTTCCAGAGTTGGATTGACAAGAGGAGACTCATGGTGGGACATTTTGGCACATGAGAGAATGACACATGGCCTTTGGAGGCCCAACGTCTCCTTCTTCATGCTTGATGTTTCACTTAGAGAGCCTACGCCACCTTTCTAGGGAATGCCATCACCCTTTTAGGGTTTTATTTCATGTAATTTTTTTTTTTTTGTATATTGTAATGGAAAATTAAAGGGGTAAACCCTCTTATATTTTGTTGTTGAGGTTGTATGTGGAAAAATATGTCAATGTAGCTCCACATAAATATAGCACATTGGAATTTCATTTTATTATCACATTTTCTCACCTTTGTGAGAGACTAGGTCTGAAAGTTTCTCCTTATCCTTGGTTATTGCTCTCTTCTACAAATGTGCCTTGCTTGGAAGTTCAAGTTATGGATGTTCTTTGCTGATTTTTTGGATGGAATTGTTGCAATTAGGTTTTCTCTTGTGATATCTTGGTGAAGTAAGTAAATTTATGAAATATTGTTTCATGCTATTAATATTTTATGGTGAAATATACTTTTTCATGCTAGATGTCTTTCTTGGTAAAACCATAAGAGATGAGCATAAGTGCTTCCTCCTCTCAAAAGGTTAATTTTGTCCAAAATTTGAGAAGAAATACTATCTAGGGTTAGACTCCTAAATCCCTAAAGAGATAGAACTTTAGGATTTTATCCCTAGACTCTTGATTCTTTACCTAGGGGAAGCTACAAGAAGGGAGAAAAAGTTTTTAGGGCCCAAAAGTGCTTTCACCCTAGAAAATCCCTCTCCTCAAGATTCAATCTCTAAGGACCTAATGTACTAGCACCTTATAGATTGATTCCTACCTTTTGGTTACATCTGGATCAAGTTCCAAGTTCGTTTTATTTTCTATTGTAAAGACTCCATAGCCCACAAATGAACTAATCTTCAATATCTCTTACAGTGAAAGTCATAAACAAACACTCTATTTCAATTCTCTCAAGCTTCCTACTAAATTTACTAACACTAACTTGAGCTAGCTGACTAAGAAACTTGTTGTTGTTGAAAATTTTTGCTACAACCATCTTAACTTGCTCTAATTTGTTGCATAATTTTCTCTAATAGTGGCCTAACATACCCATATATTGCATCTAACAATTGGATAATGTTCTATTGAGTAAATGCTAAATTTTCATGGTCAATTGTTGCAATTCTGAAGTGTAATTTTTGTTGTTGTTGTAATTTATATATTGTTGTTGTACTTCTATTAAATGCTACAATTCTATAAAATCCATAGCATATTTCGTTATGTAGTGTCTTAAAGAGGTTCTATTTGCATGCTTTCACTTGTAATTCATCATATATATTCTATAAGTGTTCTTGTTCTGGATAGGTACTCAAATAATCTTCTTAACTCTTGTTTCTCCTTGGCCTAGACCTTGAATTTGGTGATCAAGAGAGGGGGAAATAATATTGGATAAAACACTTGCTACTTTGATCCCTTGAGGTCACTGGGGAAGCCTCCCCTATGGTGGACCTCCTCCATGACTAAAATGTGGGGATTTCTTACTAAGGTGACAGTGGTAGGATTTCCTGTAGTTATGTAAGATTTGGGGAGCTTGTGTTGGGATTTGCACAACTACAAATCCTGTGATAACAACCAGTAAAGAGAGACATTGAATTATCCATTGATTTGGTGCTAGTATCTGCCCTAGTGTCTAAGACACCATACCGAATGGGAACATCAGAATTGAAGGAGTTGCAAATGTAGCTTTAAGAACTATTAAAGAAGGGGTATATACACTCGAGTGTGTCACCTTCAGGTGCCCCAATTATTTTCTTGAAAAACAAGTATGGAACCTTGATGATGTGCATTGACTTCAAACAATTAAATAAGGTCACCATAAAGAACAAATATCCTTTTCCAATGTGATGTAGGGATTTTTCAGGGATTTTCTTAGGGTCATAACTTTTGACTCGATTATCTGTTTGGGATGAAATTTTATGGGGAGTTGCGTCTTGAATATTTCACTATCGTGATGTTTGAATCTATCCGATTAGACATTGTTTCAACACTTTTTCAGGGCCAAATTCCTTCATATAAGGCCTCAAATTGGGGTTTTAGTATTTTTATGAGAATTTTTAATTTTTCAATTATCAGTTATCTCTTAGTTTGTGAGCTTAATAAGAAAAAAAAAGTTTACAAATAGTGTCACACTATTTATCTCTTAGTTAGTGGTCGGGTTTAGAGTCATGCATGAATTTTCTAAATTTAGTTGATTTTCTAAAAAATAGTTGTTTTTCTAAAATTAGTTGTTTTCGAAAATCCCAAATAGTAGTTATAAGGGGTTGAACTTTGATTGTAATAGTTAGGATGGAGAAGGAATAAAAGAGAGTTATTTTTCCATTCTTCTATATTTTCATGGTTTATTTAATCTTGTGAATGAATCTCAACCTTTGGCTACATCACACTGATTGATGATCTATTTGATCAGCTGAAAGGTGCAGGATTTTTTTCAAATATTGACTTGAGAATAGGTTATCACCAAGTGAGGAATAAGTAAGAATGTAACAACAAGATAATTTTCAAAAATAGATATGGGAATTATGAATTTACGGAAGTGTCATTTTGGATATCAAATTCCCTAGCTGTTTTCATGTGCCCGATGAATGCAATGTTTAGGGAGTACTTGAACAAGTTTGTGATTGTGTTCCTGGGTAATATAATCATCTATTCAAAGACAGGGTAGTAACATGATTAACATTTAAGAATGGTGCTAAAAGTTTTAAGAGAGAAAAAATTATATGCCAAGCTAAGTAAGAGCATATTTTATCAAAAGAAGATTCATCACTTGCATCATATTATTTCAGCAGATAGGATAGCAGTTGGTCTTGAGAATAAAGAGGCCAATAGAGGATGGACAACACCAAGAAATTTCATAGAGGTCATGTCATTCATGGGTCTTGCAGGGTATTACCGAATATTCATAAAAGGTTTTTCAAATATTGTAAGCCCAATCACTTCTTTGCAAAAGAAGGGAGTGAAATTTGAATGGAATTCCAAATGTGAAGAAAGATTTCAACAACTGAAAGACATAATGACAAGTGTACCAATATTGAATATTGCATATCTAGATGGATATTTTTTGTGTGCAAGGAAGGGATTGGTGGATTCTTCACACAAAAGGATCATGTGCTATTTTATGAGTCCTGAAATTGAAAAGAGCATGAGAAGAATTATGCCACCCATGATATAGATTTAAAATCCATTATTCATGCACTGCAAATGTGGAGACATTAAATCATAGGGAAGAAATTTAAGCTAAGCATGGACCATCGTGGTCTGAAACATTTGTTTATACTACTCACATTAAATGTTAAACAAACTAGATGGTTCAAATTTCTTAGTGAATATGACTTTGAGACTAAACATATTAAAGGAAAAGAAAATCAAGTGGTTGATACACTCAACAAAAGAGTCCGTGAGATGCATATTGCAACCATTATCATGTAGATATATGTGTTATAGAAATATTTTACTCACCCCATGAAACTTTCTCATAAGGCCTTTTCCATTTCCCTATGTAGAATTGAAGTCCCTTTTTGCAATTCCCAGAGCTAAAATTTATATTTTTCTACATATACGCTCCATAATAGCTATACATCATGCGTATACGCAGGTTGCACCATTACAACCCCTGTACATTGGGTTTTGTGCCTAAAAGTTAAAAATTGTGTCGAGTTTCCATGTCACCTCACGAGATCCATGATCCTTGACCTTCCATATACTAGAGACGTTTCGACTTGACCCTTCAGTTCCATTTGAAGGCTATAAATGAAGGAGAAAGAATTCAACTATGAGAGAAAATTTACTTTGGAGAAATTATTCACTTCATATTTAGTCTTCATCCCTTTTTCCTTTTAAGTCTGAACACATTTCTCATCCCCCAAGCTCTTCCCTCTTTGATGGAGAACCTCATTGTCTCTCTTATATAATCTTACCTTTGGTGGAAGATTGAAATGGTGGAGGCCCAACTGGAAGGGACTTAGTTTCTCGGTTCTGAGATGTGCCGACACAAAAGTTTGTCATTTGTATACTTTTTTGGATCATATTTTAATATAAATACTCTTTTCTCATCCAATTAATGTCTTGCAAATATTTGAATTGTTATTCCATGTGCATATTTTTTATGAATATTGATGGATTATGTTATTATAAGTGCTAACTTTATATATTATCACCATATTCTTGCATATCTTGGTTGTTAAGGACAAGGTGCAGTTATGTAGCTTTGATTCGAGTGCTCAATGGTGGTATTCTTTGAACATCTGGACGAGGTAGGCTCTTTATCTTGTGTTGTTAGAATATTTGTTTATATAACATACTTGAGACTAGAATTGATTTCTGTAGTCATTATGTTTGTTATGGTTTACCCCATGCCATAGAGTGATTTTCCTCATAACAGAATTGGCGACCATACTAGGGATAGAATCTTCTTTTTGAGGTTTGGAGTGTTTTTCTCCTTTGATTTCTCTCGGTTAGCTTGAGTTTTCTTGTCTTCTGATTGCTTGACAATCTATTCTCATTTTGAATCTGAATTTCTTGGCCTTATCCTTAACCTCACAGTGTTTCAACACATATACGTGGTTTTTCCCTTGATAGACACGTACATACATGAGATGTCGTTCTATAGGACAGGTACATACGCAATTTTTTCTTAAACAATTGTGTACATCATCCTTTTTAGCTTAATTGTTGAGTTTGGTGTTTGTTGGGTGAGTTTTGATGTTTGTTAAGTCTTCTTGGGTCTTTGCCATAACTGTTAAGTGCCTGTAGAGTGATAGGAAACCTTTCTTTGGTTGAATTTTCGAGCGGTTTTTCTTTCTGATCATATCTTTAATTGGTTTTCGTTGATCCTTGGGATAGGTGTTTTCTTCTTGATATCTTGCTTGGTTTGTCTTTGATTTCTTACAATAAGGACTATATATCAAGTTGTTGTTAAGTCCTTGCATTTTTCATTTCTTTATATTGAAAATAAAAAAATATACATTTTGCATTATTGGAATTTGATCTTTTAGGTTCTTATCATTGATGTTAATACATGAATGGAAAGATTGCATCTTATTTGAAATTGTAGAGTTGAATTGAAAATTTCATTTTAAAAAGATTATCATTTATTGAGAATTGAAGTTAGGAATTTGCATTATATTCATATTCATTTATTTTACTTGTTGAGTCATAGACATCATCATTTTCATGATCATATATTTTGATTCAATGAAGCCATTAAAAGTAATGTTGATAAATCTAAAATTGATTAGAAACGATTTTATTTTTCAGGGTGCACAAACTAGCTTAAGATTTAGAGCCTTGGGATAGGATTTTGTGAGTAAACTTCTCCAAGGATATTAAAGTCAACATATGTTTCTGAATAAGGGAGTGGTGAAATCCATTGTATAATTGGTGATGTCAGGAGGCTCCGCTAAAAATGGATTTAAGAAAAAGGTCGTGCGAAGTTGGTTGCAGATAGATCCCTCTAATACCTTCTTAGCATCAGAGATATTTCTGGGGATATATTCGTATATGGGGGTCTTTCTAGTACCTTTATCTTTGTGAGAGGCAGTGATTTCAAGATTTAGGGCCTTTTTACCCTACTCATATGGTGGACCTGACTTATGACTATTTGACTACGCATTGGTTATATCATGGTGGCTTTAGTTGCTTCACATAGGTAGCCACATAGGTTACTTGCAGGGGTTATTCTGCAGGTACCCAGAGTCAGATAATGGTCAGACATAACACAACCTTTATGGAGGATTACCTCTCTAGGGGGAATCTGACCGACTGTGTTGTTAAGCCCACAAGGGACCTTATAATTGATTCTGATACCTCCAATATTTTGAAGGGAGTCTTAGGCCCCTCTTGGGAGAGGCATACCCACTTTAGTGAGGGAGGCCCCTTTTCAACCACTTTATCCTGCTTGTGTGCATATTGGCATTTTTTATTTATTTTGGTGTGCTCTTTGATTGTTAGTTGTTCTTAGTATTTGTTTTTATATCTCTAGTCTTGAGTCATCATGGAGCCAGACCCACTTTTGTGCAGGTCTCGTCATTTGTTGAAGTTACCACTGCATCTTGAGTCTTTTCCTTCTAAAAGGCGTAAAGTTATCAAACACGGTACACACATCTCCACCTACTAGACTTGTGATCATACAAGTATGAGTACTGAGTTAGGTTATAAATATATTAGGATTTCTTCAACTCCCATACCTATCGTGGTTAATGGAACTCATTCTACACATTTGACCACTACCGTTGTAGTGTTATAGGTTCAAGTCATCACTCCTATCCAACCTATGGTTTCTACTCAATCGATAGTGACAAACCCTTTTTTGTCTATTTTTGGTACACCTAGGTACAATAATCAGCCCATTCCTTCGGCCTCTATCCCTTTCTCTTATGGTATGCCAAATCTCATATCACAATTTTAATCCTTCATTTCAAAAACTAATATGAATCCTAGTATTGGACTTGGGGGCATGGCTCCTCTGCATATTCCACTCTCGCTTTGTGGTGCTCATATTCCCCAAATGACTCCTACAGTTGGAAGCCATCTCCCTTTTCATCTTGGGTCCAATCCTAGTATTAATGCTCCTGAATGGAGTAATCAACTAGGCAGACAAGTTGTTGCTTATGTTCATTCCTTTACACCTGCCTCCTCCACATTGATTCCGACCAACAAGTTTGGCATGACGAATCCACCTCTATCCTATGTATTTCCACCCAGGGAGGTTAGTTTCATACTTTGGGAAACCCCCAACCCGGAGCTACTCTAGCTGGCCGAAATATTTACAACTCTCGTCATAAAATTCCTACGGGAATGGTGCCCAAACAAACCTTTATGAATCAATTTGGAGGGGGGTTTTACAACCTTAGACAAGTCCATGGTTCATACCAGAACCCTAGATGGATTTTGATTCCCTAGCATAAATCTTTCTTGGGAGCTTGGGGCTAGATTCCGCAATCCCAACTCCCTTTTCTGGACATGCTTAATTTTCCAGACTTATTAATATTAATGAATGACCCAATTCATCATGAATCGACATGGCCCCCCATCCCTGTTATCATATAATCATGTAGGGGGTGTTTTCCCTAAGGAGTGACCCCTTTTGGTGAAAAGAGGGCAAGAAGTGGGTCAAAACCCACTTATCCTAAGTTTGAGCGTAAATGGTGCATTTTGCTAAGCAACAGGTTGATTTGGGTGGGCAGGATTTGCGTGCCCATATCAGCAGTTGAGATTCAATTCCAGACCCCCCTCGTCGTTCTACCTTTAATGGGGGGG